>JASSUY010028558.1:0-58142 GCA_032466535.1 Forpus xanthops | reverse complement strand
TGGTTTAGTGGGAGGTGTCCCTGCCCATAGCAGGGGTTTGGAACTAGATGATCTTAAGGTCCTTTCCAACCCTAACTGTTCTATGATTCTATGACATAAGGGAAAGAAGAAGCTTGTGTTCAGTCCAGGTTTCATCTGGTTCAGGAAATAAGGCAGTAAAACCTTTAAATATTAAAGGCATTATGACTGAAAGCACAAATAAAACAAACTTAAGAACAAGACATTGTTAAATTTATTTTTTCTAATATTCACATCTGGGAAGTTCCCACCGTTTGTGTTACCAACTCTGCCACCTCAACGTTCTGCTAGTCTTACCATGACAAACATTGTGCAGTGTACCCATACTTTTTTTGCACCACCCTATCTCTACCACTCTATGTCTAAACTGCTCATCTGAGAACTCTCTTCTGCAGAGGCCTCAGAAAACTCTTTACAGAACTTTCTTTTGCACATTTTCCACTTCCAAAAAAGTCTGGTGGCATTTTCCATCATTCCTAATACAGAGGATACCTCAGACTCTCTTTGGAGCCAGAAGTGATAACTTTTACCCAGCTCTCAATCTAGTAGGTAATGCATGCTTAGCATGGGAATAGACATGCATTTTGTTACTGCTGGAAACTTGGCAGAGAGCTTCTCTCCCCTCCAGCAATACACTTTTCTAAAGGACATGCTAGATCAAATACCTGGATATTATATTATGCCTTAAATCCAGTGTTCTCAAACTCTGCTCACCTGCAAATCTGTTCCAAATTTAAGCAATATTCCCAAACAGGAGAATATTTTTGCAAGAAGCTATCCTTACTTTATATCAAGCTTTTATTTTGCAAACTTTGGGGAATATACTTTCTTTTCTAGAGCGTAGGAAGCCAGTCGATAAACGCAGAAAATCTGACCCTGTCTCATTGTTGAGAAGTTAAAAACGTTTTGTATAAATCCTGTCGCATTTCCATCTCTGAATATACAAGAACACGGGATTACTATGGAGATCTCCCTCTCCATATTGCACAGAAAGTTCACCTGATCCAAGAAGGTTTTACTCTGTGGCTGTATGAATTCTTCTGCAATCTGGAAAAGTTAAACAATACCCAGGTTCAGGGAAATACCACAGCTATTGAATTATGAGGGTTACACAGACGGGACTCTGTTGAATAAAGCAAGAATGTAAATTTATGGCCTGTCTTGCTGACTTCTAGGTGGAGTGCCAGGTGTCTTAGTAATGTCTTGAAACTCAAGCCTCTGTGGCAGAAAAAAACTCTCTTTTTAAAAGGTTTCTACTTTTTCCACCCATTCTCACAAGCCTATGCTTGGTGTCTTCTCCAGTAAAATTACTGTACATTTTCTATACTCATACAAGTGTAACTGTACCTGCTAATGGGTGTTAGAGTTTTTAAACCAGCTGTATCCACAGAAGGGTCTGTGCACGTGCGTGCGCGCGCACACACACACACACAATATGTCCTCAGTGTATCTTCCATGCACTCCTCAGTGCCTTTGGTGTTTCCTCTGGGCAGGAACTACATTTACTGAGTGTAGCACCCAACTGAAACTGAATCATGGCAGGCAGTGCTGAATTTTCAGCAAAGAATGATCAGAAAGGTGAATATTTTATTATTTTTTAAGTAATAAACATGGAAACAATAGCAACAATTAAGACACAAACAATTGTAACCACAGCATTAATACTTCATGTGAATATTACAGGTATTACAAGTATGTCAACATTATTCATTCTCAGTCATTGAACGTAAGTGTACAGTAAGGTCAGCATTAATCTATTAAGAATGCTACAAAACCATTTGGCCAGTGTCCTTCAAAAGCAGAGTGCTTGCTGTAAGACAGCCTGGAATGACTGCTGTCCATCCCTTCAGGCAGCTATACTCCTAGACTGCCTATGGGTCCTCCCTATTCTTCCATTCCTGCATGTAGTTCTGACAGCTGCCTTTTTGTTAGGGTACAAAAGCACTACCTGCTAGAAAGAAAGAGCCACAGTGCCAAGGGCCAGCCCTCACACTCTGCATGAATCATGCATGAATGCAGCCTGTGAGCTAATGCTAGAGGCAAAGCTGGCTCCATTGGCAGTGTGTGACATTCATCAATATCTTCTATTCAAATTGTTTTCCCATCCTCCCCTAACTCCTTGCTCCATGGACAGGATGTGCTTTTGGAGCTGTACCGCTTTCAAAATGCTTTCTTTTACACATCTCTCTTCAATAGGGATTCTGTAACACGAGACAAAAATTTTGGTTTTGTGGAAAGGAAGCTCTTTAAATACACCTCTTCTGTCCCTTGTGCCTTTTACCGTACCTTCCCCTTTTTCAGAACGTTTACTAATGCATGTACTGAATCACCTGCCTCCTAACAGAAGTACCAGAGTGACACTACAAAAGGCTAACTTGCATTTGGTATCGTGGTCCCAGGTCCTCTTGGTCTGAGCAACATAGGATAAACTTCTCAGCTAGAACATTTTCATAATCATAGAGAGGGATACACCTCAGAAGTAAAACTCCCCAGTCTTTTTAGAACCACACCAGAGGACATCAGTGTAAACGAAGCAGCAATCTCCATGTTTCTTCCCATCAGGATTCCTCCTAGGGTGCCATCTGCTGTGTCATTGTCACTGTGGAGATAAGAGAAGACGTCAGCTTGTCTAGTGTCAATTCTCAAAAGTCTTGATGGAGAAGAAAAAACCTCACAATCTTAAAACTCATTCAATTGGGATCTTGTTTTCTCCCAAGCCCATTTACTAAGACCTCCCCTGCTTCTTCTCACCCAGCTCATGATGTTCTGGAGGAAAAAACAACCCAAGCCAACAGAAAACCGACCCCCACGAACAAACAAAACACACAAGGAAAGAAAGGAAAAAAGAAAAAAATCAAAAGAACCCCCCCAAAAAAAAAAAAAAACAACAAACAAAAACAAAACCAAAAACCCATACAAAACCAAACCCAGAAAACAGAAGAAACTCCAAAACCAAACAAAAAAATTACCTTCCCCCCCAAAAAAAAACACCACCCAGAGAAGTAGATGTGTGATTATTTCTGTGGGGGGTTCAGTAATGGCTTTGGACCCCGCTGTTCTAAGCTGATAAGTGCTTCCCACAGATAACTACTTCCAATCATCTTTTTATTATTTATAGCAAAGCACATCTCTTAGCCAGTACTGTAGGTTTGTGCTGTAAGGCCAAGTTTGGTCATTTTCAGGCATAATGCAGTATGCACCACAGGAGCAATAATGCAGCCAACTGTTTGTGTTCCTCTTCTGGCCATCAAGTCTAAACACTCCAGAAGAAGTTAACACTTCATGCAAAACTATGGTTTCACAACATGGCACCTTCTGCAGCAATACTGCTGTATGACACTCACTACTCTGCAGGCCCTGTAGGCTTGTGGGACAGTGTTCTGAGTTTGGTTAGGTAATGCAGAGCAAAGGCAGAGTGATTGAGCCAGTACTACTGTAGCAGCATTCTGCTGTGATGCCAACTTCTACCCTGCCCCACTGCCACAAGTAACATACCGGTGTAGTTGTTCTGCCAACCGGACCTTCTTCTGTCCGATGCTTCCCAGAGTGTGGCAGCTCTGAACTGTCCCGATAGTCTCGGCCCTTGGAGTTCTGCATGTCCAGCACTGCTCGGCTCTTCGAGGGAAGGGGGGGTTTGTTCTGCTGCCCCTGGGTACTTGGGCTGACTTCAGATCTCAATGGCTTGACCAGCTTTTTGAGTGGTGCTGAGTTTTCTAATGGTGCGGTAATCTTCGGCTTGCCTTGAGTCTTTTCACCTGTATTCTTTTCTTCAGATTGGCCAGAGCAGGTATAGGACCGAAACCGCTGTGTGGGGACCAGGAAAGGTGGTGGTGGCTGTTTGCTGGGTGTCTTGCTGCTCTCAGGCTCCTGGGACTTTGTGAGATGACAGCTCTGATCAGGCAGTGGTGGCTGCTCTTTTCGCGAGGCCTTGGGGTAATCCTGCTCTTTCTTGGATGCCACCTTGCCCTTACACCCCATAGAGCCATACAGTGGGTTCTCAAACATCTCTGGCTTTTGTTGCCCCTCCTCCTGAAGTGAAGGCTCTGCTATGGTTTTCCCCACTTCAGGTGGCCTAGAGTCATCAAAGCAGTGTAAAGAGAGACTTGTAAAAAGCAGGCAAGAGGCAATAACTTAAACAAAGTGAATAATAAGACTGAACAGACTGTGCAAAGGGGTGGCAGGATAACAGTAAAATTTGTGGAGAGAACAGAATTGTGTGTTGGTTTTACTTTGTTTAATCATTATTAATATGACAGCAGAGACCAGATATGCATGGTACAGTATAAACTCCCTGCTGGACTACAGTCTTTGTCCAAGTGGTAATTGGCTTCTCTTTAAACAGAGATAAGCTACTGAGTCAAACTGTGCCAAGTGCTCTGAAGGCTCTGTGACACACACAAATTTGAATTTAACTACTAAAAAGAATCTTAAATTTGGCAGAAAGGATTGAACTGTCTATCTGGACAGTTAACTGAGTCACAGCTCACATCATACTGTAGCATTTCACAACTAGGCCTGATTTGGCAAGGCTTTCATCTGGAGAGCCATCATGACACTCAAAAGATCAGCCACAGTATCACTGAACAGAGGAGGATAGGTGTGAGTGGCACATGTTCTTTGGAAGTCTTCAAATGAATTGTGCTCCTTGCTTCAAGTTATTTTCTGGAAGTCAGTACAGGCAGGAGAAAAGGGCTGAGAGCATGATGAAGCCTTGTCAGGTACAGAACATATTGAGGCACTGCTTGCAGCTCTGAATTCTGCAAGTTCTGGCTTACAGAGTGGCACATCCATTTACTAGTGAGCTATAGCTCAGACACAGGAAGCATCTGTCACTATGAAAAAGAGGTCTGAACGAGGACAGTGTGTACAGCACTAGGGTGGAGCAGCCTCATCACTTTACTTAGATGGGTATGGATGGGATATTTTCAATTGCTGGATGCTAATTCTGCATCAAGACTTGTGATAGATGCAGTAGATGGATTCTAGCTTCTATGGCAAGCTGGACACTCGTGTAGTAGTGTACAGAGAAATTCCATTCAAGTACTTCACACAGGACATGTGAAGGAGCTCTCCTACTTCCCAACCAGCAGAAAGAGCTATGCCACTCTTCCCTTTTCTTTGTTACCAACTCTGTGGTCTTTCCCTTCTCTTCCCTTGGCAGAGAATGAATTTACACATACGTTTTGTGTTTTCCTTTCACAAAACTAGCTATACTAATTTTCTTCAAATATGTGATGTGCTGCACTTGTGACCTTCAGTTTTCTGTCTCTAATTCTAGAGATGAAAGTCTGAGAGACTATGCAGCACCTTGAACTCTCTACAGATTGTGAAACAGTGACCATGCAGAATGACAGAAGAGAGGGCTCTAAGCCTCAGTGCAAAACTCAAAGACTTACAGGCACTCTTGGCTCCGACTACAAATGCTTCTATTTACTGTAGGCTGGAGAGATGGTTTTGGAGATAGAGGTGACACAGAGGGTGATGTGGTAGATGACTGACTCTGTCCCATTACAGATGTAGTCTCTTTGGGCTGCTGCTCATAGCTCCAGAGAGCAGACGGCTGGTCTGGTGAAGGTGTCTGCTTAAGCTGGCTAGTTGCAGAGGGCTGCTGAGAGAAAGCAGCCATCCCCAGGTAGTTGGGGTTGCTGATGTCTGTGGGAGTGGAGCTGCTGAAGAGAAAGAAATACTGTTAAGAAGATACATGCACAAATACATTTGTTTCTTGTCTCCCTGCCAGCTATAAAGGAGGTAGTGCCCACTGAGTGCTTACGTTCAGTGCCATCTACTTCTTTTTTTGGCCACTGATGGTTTGGAATCAGAGAATAAGTAGGAGTCCTGTTAGTGCTTCTCTCCTTTGGGTCATTGGAGAGGAAGCAGCTGGGTCAAGGCCCTAGCACCAAATAGTTTCCCTGGCTATCACAGACACTTCCATTTCCAGGCCGCAGAGAGCACTTAGAGGCTTATACAGGTTTCTAGGCCCAGCAGTTCAGCTGGAAGCTGCAGCAGGATGGCTCCAAGCAAGATGCAAGTGGCAGCACTGGGCAGCATTGCACAGCATAGGAATAAGGAACAACAGGAGAGGTATTTTGAGATATACCTATATAGGCCAGCAGGGAGAAGGCAGGAATTTGCCTGCAAAGAAAAGCACCTATGAAGCTGTGAGCCTATGATTCTTGGAAAAGTAAAGATAAGGCAGTGTGAGCACAGCTTCTGACCCCAAGCTGGCAGAGGTGAAGCAGCAAGATTACCGTAATGTATCCTCCTTTCCCAGGTTGTCTGGAGAAGAGGAAGTGTTTCCCCAGTAGCGGGCAATGGCTGCTGCCTCTCTGGCCACCAGATGAGTAGATTTTGACTTTCTGTTGGAAATAAAAGGGCCCTTTATAAGTGGGGTGCAGGAACCCAAAGTGACTAATGCATTCTCAGCTTGTGAAGCTTTGAGTGCATAAGTATTGACCAGCCCTGACCAGACAGCCACAAAGGCAGCTTCCCAGTGCTCAGCCTGCCAATTAATACTGCTCCCACAGCAAGCACAGCTTTGCCTTTATTGAGTCAACTACTTTTCCATTACCAGCTTACACACTTTACCTGTTAGTCTGATCCCACTCTTTGCTAGGCTCTAAGTTGCTGATACTCTTTGGTTTCTGCCCAGCAATTTCATCACGTTCAATTTTGACAAAATCTGAAGGAAAGAAAAGGCATTAAAAAGTGCCTTGGCAGCTTCACAGTATGATTGCATCAGTTTTCTGTGTTACTGCTTATATTAAGGCATCTCTCTTGACTATCACAATGACAGTTTTAAGCAGCTGATGCTGTTGTTTTTAACTGCCCACTAATTCATATCATGTTCATTGACACAGGAAAAAGTATGTTTCTTGAAATAGAAAGGTCATGATCCACCAAACAGCAATATACAGGTCATTTTACCATCTAGAATAATAGTAAATGTAAAGAGGCTGCTTTTGCACTCTGAAAGAGAACAGCAGGTAGCAAGGTGAAAAGGAGCAGGGTTTGTGATCCTTTAGCTAAGGAAGTGCTACTTGAGAGCCTCACATGCTCTTTGCAGATGTTTCCCAGGATGACCGGAGCAGAGAGAGCTTCGGCGCCTTGTCATTTGGCCGCAAGTAGAAGCATCACCATTCAATAAAACCAGGATTAGTGACAGACAGGGGGCTCTCTCAGTCTGCTGAATTTACTTGAATGATGAAAAAGGAAAAAACCCAAATCACATTGCTGTGTCTTTCTGAAAGAGCACAGGTATACTCCTGAGAACTAAGGATATTCACATCTTGCAGTGAGCATCAAAAGTTCTTGCCTCTTTGGGAACTAAAAGCACTGAAAGGATAATTTTCAGTTCCTTGACAGATGTCTTTTGAGATGGATATTCTCTGGGGTGAGCATTGCAGAAATAATCTCATTCCTTACCATACAGTTTCTCTCTCTGTTTTCCTTGTGATGTTTGTAACTTGATTTCACCTTGGAAGACTCCTGTTTTCTCACCATGGTGTGTCAGCACAGTATGGATAGGAGCTAAGGATTCTGTTGCTTCTATTCGCAGGGCAATGCAGCCCTCCCCTAGAGACAAGGAGACAGTGAGCCTGGGACTGAGAAAAAAAGCATTGAAGTATTTTTCTCCTGTCAGTCATCTATTATCACTGCGCTGACAGGGCTGAGATTACCGGAGAGAATCTGCTCTGGATCACAGTAAGGAATGTAATGTCCCTGGAGAAATCAGCAGCATTCATTTCACTTCTTCACATATGTGTGAAGGATTTGGGCACTGGAGACAGATGCAGGTGGCTACAGGGTTCTGAGCTTCCATTACTGGTGAAGAAAACATGAGCCAAATCCATAAAACAGGATTTGTATGTTCTGAATAAACTATTTTAAACAGACTGACTCCTGATTTAATTTCTGTACGTTTTTTTAAGCCATTGCTCTTTTGGGGCTGATAAAGCTCACACAGATTGTTGCTTCAAGTTAATTTTCTTCTAACCATCCTTATCTCACAAATTATTGTCCACAATATATTCTTGTGTTTATTGAGTTCTAAATTAGAAGTCAGAGCATCATGGATGTTCAGTCTATAAAAGTTACTTCTGTTCTCTTCCATTCCTTCAGCTGTTTGGAAAAATCCAAGTAGATTTTGACTCATCCAGAACTTTAGAGCTAAACACTTACCATAAGATTCATCACTGTCTGATGACTTAATGCTGATCAGGATGTGTTGATCCAGGAGGTATTCTGGGTCTGAAATAATGGGAGTCAGCTGCAAAGACAAGTTAATGTGGGTCAATACAATAGCTGGGCTACACGAACACAGTAATCTGTATGCCTCAGTCCCAAATGAGCAAAACTCACGTCAACAAACCGATGAGGATATCATGCTACCTCTAGGATCAGCCTCTTTGAGGATGCTTGGAGATCTGAGGTAGGAGGCTACATACTTTTAGTGTCCCCCCACTCTCACTCCCAGCACAGCAGACGGAATGTTACAAATCAAACACTAACGGCCTAAGCTGCAGTTTCCTTCTGCAGTGCAGGGCTAAAAACTGCTCTAGGAGGAAGTGATCTGGACTTTGATTTGGTTTGTTCCCCAAAATCTGTTTGGCTGTTGTTAACAGTCGCTTATTATACAGCTTTTCCCCAATCTGTCAGCGTTAAAGCACTATTTTCAAAGTCAGCAATTGTTCTTTTGGGCTATTCAGAAGGGCACTGATATGCATGTTTACTCCAAATCCAGGAGCTCTGGTAGTACTTCCAGCTCTCACCATGCCAGAAAATGGAGAAGAGCTTCGATCTCAAGGACAGGACTTGGCTCTGACACTGATACATGGAACACTATGGTCACTGATGGTCTTTCTAACATAGGTAAAAAATATTCAACTCTTCTACAAAGTACTGAGAAAAACTTTGCCTGACAGGGCAGAGAAACTCCAGGGTAGAGCTGCTTTTTAAGATGTTTTCTCTTTCACCTAAAACTTGAAAAACAATGGAGCCTACTTAAAAGACTTGTCAGCAGTTATGTTCGCTAAAAATGTGAGAAGGTCACGCTCCTGAGTGACACGATCACACCAGCAAAATCCCTGACAGCGGTGAAAGAATATTGTAAAAAAGAGACATTTTTTATATGGTATACTGGCAAGAAAGCTCTTTCCTGCTTATAACACACTCTGCTTAAGCATTCTTATGGTCTCTTTTGAGTGTAAACAAGACCACAACCATGTTCCTGAAAATAATGTTTATATAAGTAGAAGACTTAATGTTGCTTATGGGATGCAAGTGGAAGGCTGCTCTCCAAAAGGATATGGAAACATAGTCCATGCTTACCTTTGGGAGTGCATCAATAAACTTTACCACAAGCTCCCCTTCATTCCCATCCTCATTTTCTCCTTCCTGGCTCTTCACAAAACCTGCAGTGACAAGAAAGGAGTTTGCCAGAAAAAAGACACCAAGAACTTGGCTATGAATCCTCTTCAGATGCCAGATTTCCAAAATGCCTGCAGTTATTATCCCAATTGGACACAAGTTTTAAAAGTATTAAGAAGCTTCAAGTCTGAGCTCTGGCTCCATGTTTACACAGTAACTTTACAAGTGATTTTCCTGGTGCATTGCTAAATGGTTTTACTTTACAGTTAAACTTGGCACTGAGAAGCTCAGTGCATACATGGACTGGAGGATAAGAACATGACAACTCTTCCTACGCCACTCAAGATAGCACACTTTTGAAATTCTAATTTAAGATTCGTAATACACTGTTTCCATAGAAATTTATGCAAATTTCGATACAGCCAAAAAAATAATCTTTTATGGAGCTGTCTTTGACACGGCACTCTGACATGCGATAATGTGATGAAGCATACACTGAAGGCATGCTGTCCCACTTACAGGAGCTGTCCTGTGATGGGGAACCGCTTAAAAAAATCACATCAAGGGCATGTAGGCTTGCATTACATAAACAGCTGAGGCTCAGCCCTGCAGCACAGGGACAGTGAGCAAAACCTGCAGCACTGATGGGTACACAGTCCCATTTACAGAGTCAAATCACTCCTTTTCCTTTCACCTGAAGCTGATCCTCTGACTTACTCTTTTTTAAACCAGTACAATTATTTTTATTAGCCTAACGCAGACGCTTTATTTTGAAAGCAGCTGATCATTTGTAGCAGGCACAGTCAGAAACACAATTGATCGTGTGCTTGCTAAGTAGAGATTGCATGTGTAATAAGCAAGAACAACATGTGCTTCTCTTCAAGAAATTATCAGGTTGCCAAACAAGATGGAAGAAATGATGGAAGACTACATGTCTAAGCACGGATTACAGCTAAATGGCTGTGTGTTGTGGACTGTACTGCTGACAGTATAGGATAACTTGTAAACTACAACAGCTCTCTAGGACATCCGTTTTTTTGCATTGGAGCAAGTGATCCACACAGCTGTTTATTGAGATACAAGCAACAGGAAGGAGAACTAATCCAAACAAGCAGGAAACTCTGACAGAAAGAAAAGTTTCAGAAAGGAAAGTTTAAAGTTGGGCAAAACCATACTTTCTAAGCAGCTGGAATGAAACTCGATGTAGAACTTGGTCTGGGACTTGGTCTTCAGAGTGGCGTAACAGTGCAGGAACTCTATCTCCCCTTGGGAATCTGTGTACTTTGAGTCTAGGAAAGAGGAAGGGAAAATAGCAGCATTTTCAACAGGAGATGAAGAGAGGGCATTTTTAAAAAGTCAGCTTTTTCTTTTAACATATACAAAGCACTGTATTTTGTGCCCAAAGTTGAAGGCAGTATGACTACACCCAGACTGACTAACCATTCTTTGAAACAAACTGTGAGGTGACTCCCACTTCGAAGGTGGCAAAGACAGGACTGTGGTCACTTGTCATGATGTCAGTGGTGCAGCCTGGCAATGAAAAAGCGAGGAGAGTTACTGCCTTGTGTTCTGCTCCAGTGAAATCACTGCAGTAGCAATATTATTCAGTAATTTTCCAGCAAACATAACTGTCGCTGTGGTAACTGTCTCCAGTCAAAGGTGTTTTTACATAATATCATGTTAGTATTTGGGAATGTAACTTCTGTCAAAATACATAAAGATCTGGTTAACGGACACAACATTACCGTATCATTTTGCAAGTGACTGTCAGTGTTAGGTTCTCCCAGCACAAAAAGCAGTTACAGGCTTTCTGGCTGCCTCTGCAACATGCACAGCTAATTAAAGCACTAATACGGCAGGAAATCACAACAAGAATACACTGGTGCTGCTTCAGTGCTACACTGCAACTCATGGCCCAAGATTAACAGTGAGTGAGCAAGGTCCTGACTTGACCTAAGGGCACACCGAGTTCTTGCAAGCCCAGTCCACTGAAGAGAACAGTGTGTAAAAGCAGATGCCAGACGTCGTTGAGGTACTTATTTGACCACATACTTTGTCATCATAGGCTCTGTGATCACAGCAGTCCACCTTATACCCAAGAGGTGTCTACAGCCCTCTTCTCAATCCCATACGCAGGAAACCATCAACATCATACTCAGACTCTTGGTCCTACATAGACTCAATGAAATTCTGAGTCATTTTTTAAACAGCTCTTGTGAGCTTCCTCTCTTCCCTGCACTGCACTTCTGTGATGCTTCTCAGCAAGAAAGGGAACAGGTTCTTGGTACCACACAGTCTTTCTGGAATGTGATTTGACAGAAGAGGGATGTTTGCAGCTCCAACCTCAGACTGGACAGTGTACTGTGTACACAGTCCCCATGAGACTGCTTGCACCTTCAGGTAAAGAGCTCCTAATGGTAACTGCACAGGAAAAGTTGTTGTTGCCAAGAAATGACTGGTGCAAAATGATCCTACAGCATGGCCTGAAACTGTACAGCTGCAACTGCCTGAGGGGTATTCTGCATATAGAAGAGTGTCAGAATTAGTTCCCAACCTTGTAAGGTTACAGGCAGAGAGATTTTGCTCCACTTTGCCTGGTTAAACATCAGGTCCCTCCATGCTGAGTGCCTGGCAGTGCAGGGAGATCCTACAGACTGTGCTCTGAATCATTTCCGCTTCAGACTGATTGCTTTGCTATCTACAATCTGTTATCTACCCACCATAGGACTGACACACAACGTGCACCATGGGGTATGATTTCCAGAGCACTCGATCACACCAGGATGGCAAATTGTACTTCATCTGCAAACCAAAGGAGAAGTGATGTCAAGAAGAAGAGAAAGGACCAACTCACAAAAGAGCAGGAAATTCCCTTGCTCAAGCACCATAGATTTGTGTCAAATCTTTTTCTTTGTATTGACTCCTTTCAAAACAGTACAAGGGCAGAAAATGCAGAGATTGGATTAGGTCACTTCCTTCCATAGGAGTTATTTCCCTGCTCTGCCACATACTTCTGAAGAGACATGAGTTTTCACCTACCCCTGTAGCTTTTTGCTTGGTGTAAGCATACTTCTCCCGGGTACCTCTTTCAAAGCGGTAGGTTGGAGCAAAAGTGATCTCTTCTTCCTCTAAAACAGAGAGATAGCTGTTACAGTGTGGCCCATTGAGAACCCCCATCTGGCTGAGGCAGACACTGCTCTGTACACTCTGCCCCACATCAAGTCTGGCAGAGAAAGACAGTGGAAATGAGAGAGGAACCTGCCAACAAACTCAGAGTCTTACCAAACTGCAGAAACACCTTTTGGTCCTTTCTCTCTGCAAGAAGCTGGTCGAAGGCCAGCAGCTCCGGATACTGCTGCTGCCTGATCTTCTGGATAATATTCTCTGCTTCCTGCCAACAGGGAAACAGCAGAGCTACAGATGATGCAAAAACTCCTTATAAATACTCCTTTCACTGGGGAGCCGGCAAGTGCTTTTGAACTGATTCACAGAGCAGTACCCCTGCCGCTTCCCCACGGTTCCCTTCACTGAAAGGCCTCAGTCTTTGCTGTGTGACCAAACATTTGTCTATCAAAATACACATCAAAATGCCCACACAACCCCCCCTCACAAGCACAAACACCACCAGATGTACATCAACACCAGGCTGGCTGTTGCCTCCCACCCACTGAAACCTACCCAGTATTTATTACGGCTTGCCTGTTTCTGAAGGCCGGTTCTGAGCCATTAAAAGCTAACCAAATAGTGGAGAAAGGCAATCTCTGCATCAAGCTGTTCACAGACAGATACTTACTCACAGTGGGAAGGGAAGCTAGGACTTTGGGGAAGTGATGCTGCCTGGAGCAGCAGAGTGTGCCAGATGGCATTCTTGGGTCCATTAATCCCTGGAGAGGGCAAAAGGGATTTCCTTTCCTCCCTCAACTGGGGTCACACTTGTGCCCTGGGGATCCTTTCTGCCACCCCTCTTTCTGCCACTGTCTCTGCCCCATTGCCTTAGATTGGGAAAAGACAGCGCTTCTATGGCAACACAGTATTTTCTCTCCCCAGGGATTCACACAGCATCCCTAACCGTTGGGGGCTGCTCCACGCGGTAGTTCAAATCTCCCAGCCAGAAGAGATGAGTAAAACGATGAGTGATGTTAAATGGACTCAATTTCTTATCTCCCAGTGTCAGGAAGCGCAGGATGCTCATGTAGTTCTGGTTGCGTCTGTCAAGACAAGAAACATCTGCCTGACAAACTAAATTGCCATGTGGTTTCTAAGTGCCTGTGCTGGCACAGACTGGTGCTTTACCAGGCAGGAACCAATCTGGCTTGACATCTAGAGGACAGCACTTCAGAAGCTGAGAACTTGCCACCCCTGTCTGGACTACACCTCAGCAGACAGGCCCAGGTGACATGCCCAGTGTCTCCCAACCTACTCAGTGCAACCAGTAATACAGCACAGCTCATGCTGCAGCTTGTACAGTGTGTGTCTGGTGAGCTGGGGGGCAGCCTGCTCTGAGGAGGGGCAGGGGCATTCAGAACAGCTCCTTGGGTGTCAAACTGCTTCCACCTGAATTGAAAAGCTTGAAAGCTATCCCAAAGCCACTTCTGTTGCCTCCTGGGGCTGTGCTTTTCTGAGCTGTATGTCCTAGAAACCCAGCATTAGATTGTTGCCTTTGGGTTTCAGCAGCAAACACATTCCCAGATTTTGGTAGCTATTCCAAGCCCTGTGGAACCCTTCCATGGAGGTTGATTCCATCAGTGGCAAAGACCCTGTGCAGAAATTCCGCACCATATCTTTTCTGGGTCCTGAACCGGCAAAGCCAATCTCTCCATTTCAAGACTTTTGCTTTCAAGAACATTCCTTCAACTACTCCACCTCTTCCCAGCATGGGCACATATCTCCCACCAATGACAGGATCTTTGCCTTCAATTCCATGCAGCACAGAACCTGCCTAGACCATGGAAACTCATTTCACAGCTGGCTGTAGAGAATTAGCCACTGTGGACATATTTCTGTGCTGCACAACTCCCTCTTGGTATTCCTGACAGAATGCTCTGCCCAGCAGGATCTGTGCCTCAGGGTGCACCACAGCTCCTGTGCTCACAGCACTGCCCACAGTGAGGAGGCAGACAGAACCCTTCAGCACATGATTCTGGGATGGGAAAAACCATCCCACATCTCTCCAAAATACTGTAGATCAGGGAACTGTTTTTCCTCATGTACTGGGTTTGCATGGCATTTACACTTGGTTCTGAAGTTATTTTGCTGTCCATTTCACCTGTGCCCATGTGGAACGGCTACATAGAAGTCCCTTGTTTAAATGGTAACACAATGAGCAGTGTCTTTAGCATACGTTGCCATCACAGGAGACATTAATAATCTTTTATGATCAGAAAAACATGCTTGTGACTGTCTGTTGGGCCCTCCTTCCAAACACGGCCCAGAGAATTTCACCCTGGGACAACATCCATTTTAGAGAAGGGAGGATGTGTCTTACCTATGTTTCTTTTCACTTCCTGAAGTCAAGTGGCTGTTAACAAACCCAAAGGAGGTTCCATTAAACATGAATGACACCCCCACAGCTCCTTTATTACCTGGAAAAAGATAAGTGAAAAATGTCAAGAAATCAATCCACCTCCAGGCTGAGTCTAGCAAAGATAATAAAGCACCCAATACATCTTAAGTGAAGTGGAGGATGGAGAAAAGAAGTAAGTTAACTTAATCAGCACAGAAAGAATTAGTGCATACAGCACAGATTGTGGTAACAAATTTTCTAAGGATGCTAAAAAAAAGATTAGTTGAAGGGAAAGAAGTGCAATTTCCTTGTGAAACCTAAGGAAAAGCAACCCAATAGCCAGTCAAAGGTGTTTGCTGGGAATATAAATATATATGTGCTAAGTATACACACAAATTTCCTTTTTTGCAGGGTAACCTATAATCAGTGCTAGTGGGATACAATTTTAGTAACACTAGTGTCACATAACTGCAGTCAAAGGAGTCTTATGGAGAAAGAGCTGTTCCATTTCAAGGACAGTATTGTCAGGGAGTGAGCAGATCTCAGTTCTTTAGACAAGACCAGGTCTGTTCCTCACCCAGTGTGTTTGCGATGCCTGTCTTCACGTTGTCTGTGCAGATGTGGCTGATGCGGTTCTCATGCTCTGGCTTGGCCAGTATGACAATCCTGATGTTCCAGAGGGTATGGATTGCTATCTGCAGGGATGGGAAAGTTAGAGGTTGTATTTCTTCACGTGCCGCAGAGCTGCACTGTAGCTGCAGCCGTCCTGGCTCCTTCTGTAGTACTTCTCCTACACAAATTTTCTTGCTGTGCTTAGGATATGCTTTCAGTCATTTTAATCAAAGGTGGGAGGAAGGACCTAGCTATTTTCTAGTGGTATTTTCTAGTTAATCATTGGATGGCCTTGCTTGCACAAAGTTTGCACAGTTTTCTAACTATCAGTCACAAGAGTCATAAGTCCTGTTCTGTGGCCTTCCAGATATGCTTAGATTTATTTCTTGACATCACTGAAACTCAGGAATATCTGAACATGGTCTTAATAAGGTTCAGTTTCTTTTATGATTGTACCTGTGTGCTGTTACATCCTATTTAAGTGCAGTAGCCTAGGGTGAGATCTAGGCTACCACTGGCTCAGAAAGTTTTACAGTCTCTTCCTTTAGGAAGGTCAAAATATCACCACCACTTGACTCAAGTGCTCAGCATCTGGAACGTTCACAGAATAGCAGGCAGAGGAGCTCATGGCAGGGTCCCTGCTTTGGCAGTGAGGGGATCACTATCCATTGCAATCTGCCCATCTAGAAAGTTCCAGGGGAGGATCTTGTGCAGTCCACAGGCAGATACAATTCACTCTCCCTCCTCCAAATGCAATGACAATAAAAAGGAGGGGATGGGAGGAGATGTAGACAAAATGCCACTTATTCTGTCGCTTGTTTGCATAAAATCTACTCTCTTCATATGCCTGAGCAATGTGCAATAGCTGGAATAACCTCTCACCACTTTGAAGCTGATACTGGTGATTTCCTGCAAGGATTGCCTCAGGGTCTCCAGCCATTCCTTCTCTCCTTGGGGATCCTCCTGGGTACCAATCACATAGATGTCATGAGGAATGTAGTCAGCAGTGTCATCACGGGTCTTCCCCTGCCCCTTGGAGAGAAACCAGGAGGTGATCTTCTTTGGGGAAGGTGCAGCACCTTTCATTAACAAATCAAACACCAAAGTAAGTCAGAGTATGTTCTGTCAGACTGAGGATACAGATAACCCATGGGGACAGAAATAATAGGCTTCACATGTGCTCTATCCTGTACCAGTTCCCTATTAGCCAGGGCACACTATTCTAAGATGACAAAGATGTTAACCCTAACTGACTCACTGAAGAAGGACTGACTCTGCTTTGGCCATCTCCCTGTACATTAGCTTACTAAGGTCAAGGCTAGCCAAGTGTAGTCCTGGCCTGCCACTGTATTTACCTTACCCCTTAAGTATGACTGAGCACAGACAGCTCAGCTGACAGCAGCTGAACCAGGGTTTTCTCCCCAAATTAGAAAAAAAGTTAAATTCCTCTGTCCTCAACTACACCCTGTCCCCTTCCCTAAATACTGCAGATACTCAACTCTCTTACCAGGCCGGACATAAACAGTCCCTAATCAGGTTCAGAAGCTGCTGGCATGCAAGGTGGAGGATAGCATACACTGATGTTGGGTTTGCCAGCTTCAGGCTAGCCACAAGCGCCTATCATTGGAGGAATCCTTCAGTACCCTTTAAGATCCTTTGACTGGAACCATTAAAGATGTCAAACCATATGCAAGAATAAGCCTAGAGATCAGCTCCTCCCCTGCACCAGTACAACCCTGGTGTACAGATCTGCCGCAGTGTCTGGAGCACATTGTGACAGGTGAGCACATATTTGAGAAGTGTCTATTCCTTCAGGGGAATGCCCACATCAGAAGGGACTGTATGAGCCCATACCCATATTCCAAGTCCCAATGAAGATGGTGATCATATCAGGCTCTGGTTGCTCTGAGTGTTTATTCTTCATCTGCTGCAGAAGCTGGCAGAAGCCTTCTCTCTTCTAGACAGGGAGGAGCAGACAATTAACAAGTTGCTTAACTTCTCCAACACCACATCTTGAAAAACTAGCTGAACCAGGAAATTCCCACCACACTTGAAAGGCATGTCAGCTCCCCACTATCCTGCAATCTTCAAAGAGGCTGTTTCCTGTGGTATTTTCTGAGGCACTTAGCTTACGTATTACTGTAACAAGTGCTGAGCTGGTCAAAATAAAACCTAGGCTTCCCTCTTGTTTGTCTATAGGAACCTCCTTGCAGCTACCCTCAGATGACTCCTTGCCTCTTCTCACTGGTTGCCGACACTGTTCTGCCTCGGTGACAGCACGCAAATATGGTTGCCCTTTCCAGTTTATCCCTTTACAGGGGATGCTTCCAGAACAAAGGAGGAATTTCATTTTTGCAGTGCAAAAGCCACTGCTCCTCAGCAGGTCCTCTTTCTGCCAAGGAATGCCGCTTGTACCACTCCCACCCAGGTACCTGCTACCTGCTCCAGGCTAGTGGGAAAGAAATAAACAGTACCTTGGAATCAGAGAAAACATATTCCTTCCGCTGTGTTTTTTCTTTTTCTGTTTCCAGCACAATGACCAGTTTGTTCGGGACCTTCTGGGATTTGATCAACTGCAAGACTAAACAGAAGCTGAGTTTCATGAGCTGCAGACACTGAGCCTAGAATCCCACCAAAACTAACATGACAGTGTTCACAGACTCAGGACTTACATGGTCTTTTATGTCTGAGGCTCACTTTGCCCCACATAACTACAGTGTAATGATGCTTAGTCCTGTTCTCTATATGAATAGATTTGGACTCTGAAGTGAAGAGGACCCCCAAAACTCATTCTGCCTGAGCTCTTTTCCCCAAGCCTCCTGTCTGAAGTGAAACCTTTGCTTCTTGCAGGTAATCTCTTTGTATCCTGAGTCAGCCTACATATATTCCATCCCCATCCGTGAAAAAGGAGGTAAAACCTCATTTGATGGTAAAGGTGGTTCCTCCCCATCTAAAATAGCAGCTAAGTAATTATGAACAACAGGAGGAGAATGCCATGCATGATAGCAAATCTTTTGAACCGCTGCCAGCAACAGGTTGATTTTCTAACAGGAAATAGTCCAAGATTATCATCTACCCTTTAATAAATCCATTTGGCTCAATCTCAGTGATCTGCCTGTTCAGAATCATAACAGAAAAAAAGGGAAGCTGTCTGAATTAGGCCTTCCAAGACCAAAACAGCATTGTTCATCAGCAGAGATATTGATTCACATACAGAAAAAAAGCCAGCAAAAATCAACCCAAAACCAAAGGGAAATTCACTGAGAAATGTTACTGAAACTGAGTATCTGGCTTTCTGCCACCAAATATCACCACAGAAGTCAATATGTTCCTGCAGAACTTATTTTTCAAGTGACATTGCTTTTCAGTAGAAAATGGATCTATTGCAACTAGCTTTATGGGGAATCTTCTATCCAAACCTGCTCCCTGCTACCTCTATCTTCATTTAGACCAAGAGGCCAGGTCTAAAACAACCTGTGTAAGTTGGTCAGCCCAGTGATGACCCCCTGCAGGCCACTTTGTGGATAGGCAGTCTAGACTGACTGGAGCCTAGCACAACACCCAGGACCTAGCAGAGCTATCCGCACTTCGCACTTCGGGCAAAACCTTCCCCTCAGTGGGGCCAAAGGGAACCCTTCTCCATCATCTGAGGGACTGAGAACCTAGACGAGCATTTGTGAGCTTAAGCATCTTACTTTTCTTGTGGGTATAAAACTTGTCCTCTGGACCATCCTTAGCTCTCTTGATAATCAGTTTTCCCATTTCCACATCAACCTTGAGATGTATTTTTGAGAAAATTCCTAGGGAGTCAGCCTTCACCTATTAGAAAACAGAGATTTTTCATGAGTAATCTACACTTCAGTCGTGTGTTACAAAAGCAACACCCTCCTGAATTCATGGACACATATCATCGTTCTGCCAATCTCACTAGACATCTCTGAAGCATTTGCATGGTGCTAAACAGCATCCAGGAATAGCTGTTATCTCTGTGGCAGCACAGTAAAGTTCTCAGGAATCGAGACACCAACAAAACTCTGCATCACTGCCCTGCCACATTGTGATCAGCATTGTCAAAAAAGAACATTTACCTCAAAAGTGACAGGGGGGATGAGTGACCGGCGGTGTGTTGAATCAGGACCTTCAATCAACAGTGTTTTCACCTGTAAAAGAATTGATGTGCACCAGACTGCATTTGGTGATTCTGCACTATATTGAAAGTAATGAAGTCAAAGCAAAGAAAACTTACTGTAGCAGAAAACTGCACTGATGATGAACAAGATGCACAACTAGAGGCAAAATATGACAAGGAGATAATATAAATAGCTTTAAAACTCTACCTTTTCTTCAATGGAAGACAGCAAAGAAATCAGCTGGTTGAGTTTCAGTACAATATTGACTGGACTAGCTTCACCAAGCATCTGATAACCACAACAGAGAAACAAAAGGAGAGAGATGCATAATTACTAAACCACAGGGCATGGCCTGAAAGCACAGCACTCTCACCCCAGAACAGCTCACACACAGAGCAAGGAGCAGGACTGGTGCCTCTGCTACTCTAATCCGTAACAGGCAGTGCAGGAGCACAGAGTTTGTCTTAACATGCAGAAGTGTGGGAGGGTAGAAGGATGTATTTGTAAACCTTGTCCATAGGTTAAAGGCAGCTGGGCATGCAAAGGAGTCAGCTTGCTGCTGAGGGACAGTTTTGCATGACCAGGACATATAGAAGTCCTGGACTTTTGGTTTTCTGGGCTACCAGCAGGGAGAGGAAGGTCATGGGGTTTAAGTGGGCTCAGGGGAAGGATTTGGCAGTGAAACATCCTGGACTGTTTATGGAATGAGGCGTGCAGTCCCAGCCCACAGGCTGAGGAAGGGTGGGGAGATGGATGTTCGCTTACTTGCATCTGGGGCAAGAAGGGGGAGCAGGCAGAGAGGACTATGGGATAAGTGAAACTGTGGGGATGGAACTCACTGTGAGCCCTCTGCACTGCAACCACAATGAGGCTAGAGAGAACAGAAGCTGTAACTGATCACCAGAATCCCACTGGTCATTGCTGTGCTCTCCCCCTGTGCTGATAGCCACCCTCACTCCTCTCTCCTCCTTTTCCCACCTTCCACCCAGCTTACCTGTGAGCGCTGATGTATACCGGGGTGCAGCTGCTGCTCAAACACCTTCTGGATGGATTCCAGAGATGGGAGAGTCCTAGAGGCTTCACTGAGAACAGAGACATGGCAGAAGTGTAAGGCTGCGGTCAGGTCCTTGGATAGATTTGCGCTTGGTCTCTTCAGACAGCTTAGACTACAGGTGTGCACTCACATTAGGCTTGCTCTCACAAGTGTCATAGAATCGCAGAATGGTTTGTGTTGGAAAGGACCTTAAGATCATCCAATTCCACCCCCCTGCCATGGGCAGGGACACCTCACACTAGACCATGTCACCCAAGGCTCTGTCCAGCCTGGCCTGGAACACTGCCAGGGATAGAGCATCACTATGCATATATGCATAACTATGCCAACTCACAGATAAAAGTGCACTCAGAAATCTCAATGCCCAGCAAGGTTTGGTGCCTACGAAGGCTGCAGAAGCAGGAGCAGTTCAGTTTTGCAAAGGTCTCATGCAGCTGCTGGTGTTGATGCAGGATGCTGGGGACACTGGAGGAAGAGGAAACTCATTTTCAGGTTTTCAGCTCACATGCCAAAGAGGGGCTGGACACAGCAAGGAGGTGGAAAAGAAAGCCTGAACGGGAACCGTTTGTGGGTTACAAGACTCCTTCAGCATTTCCCAATTAGATTCCACAGGATGCTCATTTGTCAAAACACTGTTGTGAATTTGGCACAGAAGCCATGCTGCGATAATGACAAGACTTATCAGGGAAAGAGCAGCCAGGGAGCACAGGTCAAAAGGAACGTAGTGGCGGTGAGCAGCGCTAGGATGCTCGCATTGTGCCTAGTCAACAGTGGATATTAATGATTTCCTTCACTTTCCTAAGCTTTAATGAACCAGACTTTATGCTCTGTTTGTTGGGGAAAGTGCTTCAAAGCAAAAGTCTGAAGATATTTGTCTAGGTGCTGAACCATGGACGATTAATTGCCTAAATTAAGGACTCATGTTTGAACTGTCAGTCTAAAAGAAAGTCAGACTGATATGAAGATGCAGATAAAATGAAGACATGAAATGCTATGGGGCACACGGAAGAACAAGACCAAGAGTGCATGATGTGTAGGTCATCTCTTGAAAAGAGAGCAGCAGCCACTTGAAGCAGTTCAGAAATGATTTCTCATGGGAAAACTGCCCTCTCTTACTGTACAACATGTAGCACGCATGTGAGGATGGGAGAAGACCACGTGCAAGCAATCAAACTCAACAAAACCACAAAGTGGTTTTAATTGTACTGATAACTCCATTTGCTTTCTGCTCTTGACAGAATAAAGGAAATAAATATAGTGATCATCACTGAAGTGTCAGAGGCCTGCATGTACACATATAATTGCACAAATGCCGGTATCACAAGTGCTTGAAAAGGCTTTATGTACCAATTATCCAGTGAGGGATTAAAACCAGAAGCATGCAGAGCAGTGATGGATGACCACATCATGGCTTCAGACAGTAGCAGGCTGACTAGGCCACTACAAGCGTTTTTCACTTAAAGCTGGTATTAAACTCTGAACGAAGTCCACCCTCATGGGTCATGCCCACTGTGTGCTGCAGTGGCACAAAGCTCTCCATGAATCAGTTTTCCAGCCCCTGACCATGGAAACCCTTGTATGTACAAAAGTATGCATGAGCCTTACAAATCTCTGTTTTACTTCAGTTTTAGTATATGAGCTGCCAGAGTGAACAGCCTCTCCCAACAGTGGTTGTCCCATTATCCCTCAGGCACTGATAAGAAGACGTGACATGGCTGCAGTGACTCCCTCAGCCATAGCGAGCCGTAGAAGGTAATAATACCTTCCAGCAGAGTTAAAGTGAGCTTTCAGTGTCTCTAATGCACACTGGGGTCTGGTCCTTGCAGAATTAATCAGGGATCAATGGTGAGGAGGATAAGGGTAAGTGATCTCAAACTCTGCTTTCCCAGTCTGCTGTGGCCTAGCAGTGCTTGAGCTTGTTGGTCGGAAATGGGTCCTGCAACTGCCCATGGGTAATATGTGAACTGCAAAAGGCACAGACTGCTCACTAACAGTTGGCCCAACTCCTCTCCAAACCCAATGGTTCACTATAAGCTCTTTTCTCCTCCTAACCGCTGAGCAGCTCCAGTATACATCCCCTCTGCCCTGCTAGCAATGGCAGTCAGTATTTACCCACAGCATGGTATCAAAATGCAGGAGTCAGACAAAAGTCATCAGGATGATCGTTTTTCACAGTGATGGCAGTGTGTCTGACAGCAGCTCTGAAAGATGGCACCGCTGGGCTCTGGGAGATTGGGAGAAGCCAGAACACAGCACCACAAAACCTCAGACTCACAGCAAATCAGTGTGGCTCACAAACAGCCACAGCGAGTGTCCTCCTGCAGGATCTGAACCCTTGGCAGTGCCAGGAAATTCAAAGGAGATTCAGCTCAAGCTGTGCTGATTAACATTTCTTCTTCTTGTCTGTTTGTTTAACCTATTCTTGAATATTGTGAAAATAATGAAATAGACCATTGCTAAGAAAAAAAGGACACAGCCACTGACCAGCAGCCTAGGAATTACCTATACATTTAGCTGGAATCCTTGTGAAGCTGAAGAAAGCTGAGGTAAATAAGAACTAAATTTAGGTAATGCCACTGATTAAATCTAGAGTTCAGAAGTCCAGTAAGGGAAGTAAGCTAAAAACCAGGTAACTTGAGGACCTTAAACCACAACACCTTGGAGATTAAGACTGCAGAAAAGAGTAAGATACCCAAGCACCTGACTATTAGCCAACTAAGGATAAGCAAATTGGTTGGATGGTAGATATCCATGGTACAATCCAAACAGAAGAGGAGAGGTTGCTCAGGGAGATCTGGGACTGAAAACGGTCTGCAGTTCTGGACTTCATGAGAAAACTGAGAAGGCAACTTCATCTTGCTGAAATACTGAAGGTATGGGAAGAAAATTCTGCAGAAGAGATGCGAAGACCTTTCAACGTTCTGTTACCTAAAGGGGCCAATAAGGAAGCTGGAGAGGGACTTTATACAAGGGCATGTAGTGACAGCACAAAGGGGAATGGCTTTAACCTGACAGAGGAGAGATTTACATTAGACATTGGGAAGAAATTCTTCCCTTGTGAGGGTGCTGAGGCGCTGGCACAGGGTGCCCAGAGAAGCTGTGGCTGCCCCATCCCTGGCAGTGTTCAAGGCCAAGTTGGATGGGGCTTGGAGCAATCTGGTTTAGTGGAAGGTGTCCCTGCCTGTGACCAGCGGTTGAACTGGATGATCTTTAAGGCCCCTTCCAGCCCAAACCAGACTGTGATTCTATGATACTTGAATGGATTTTGAACCTGTTGTATCTTCTGTCTTGCCATCCCATGTGCATTTATGAGCAGTAGGGATGTAAAACCCAGATAAGGTGAAGCAGAGTAAGTGGGAAATGGAAAAAGCCAGCCTTCATCATAACAGCAGTAGTGGAGGTATTTTCTTAACACAAAACTCTTGCTTGTGATTTCACTAGATTTTAGTTTCCATTGTTCAGGTTTATTCTTAGTAAGCCACCTGGGTCTCCCTCTCTGTGGGTGTAGAGAAGCAAAACCTTCAAGCAGGGCGTAGAGGAAGAGCAGCATTTTGCACAAGCTCATCCCAGTCATGCCAGGGACTTGCCTGTGGGCAGCTGGCTTCTGTCAGAAGAAACAGACCTGCATATTCCTCCCCCTTTGCCTGGTAAAACGTGCACAATGACCAACGCTTCAGAGGAGCAATATTGGTCCCAAACAACTGAGCACCACACTCACTCCTTGCCTTTCTTCCACGGGTTGGAGCCAAGCAAATCAGCAATATGCACCCCTCATTTTAAACCACTTTTCAGCCTTGGTGAGCTCCAGGAAAACAAGATTGGGCCAGTGGCACTACCAGCCTCATTTCTAAATACACTGGAGAGGAGGATTTCGCAAGCCACAGATACAAGTGTGGAACTATGTGCTCTCTGTCACAGAGTGCTCTAAGGTCTCTGCAGAAGTATGCACTAACTTCCTCTTTTGCTTACAAGCAGCAAGGGGGGGTGGTGGTGGTGGTAGAATCACATCCTTCCAACAGAGAAAGAGGGAGCTCTGCAAGGTTTTAGTTCCCTGAGTTTACCTATTTGGGACCTGGAAGGTCTATGAATAGCAAAGGTAAAAACCGTAGAGTTGAGGCTTGTTTCTCTTTTCATTTGAGCTGGACCTCATTGACATCACTGGAATCGCTCCACGTTCAGAGTGCATTAGTGGGAAGGAAAAATCAGTATTTAAAACATAGCTATACACCAGTATGTGCTTGTTTCAATAAAGAACTATTGCCTGACAATTCTGTGGGTGTCACTTCTGTATTACCAAATTATGCGGTTAATCATTAGTGCATTTTTTGTTTTGTTTCTTTCTAAACAAACCCTAAATAAACAATACTCTACTGACTGAAACCGCCTACAGGGGAACTTCACTGTCAGAGCTGTCTCTTTCATATAGATTTCACAGCTTTGGACCAGAATCACGGGTCATGAGATCTAAATATAATGCTTTTGAGGGTAAGCCAATTTCCTGTGCCAGAAATACAGGTTCTGAATGCACATATGTGGAACCTGTGTTAGACTACAGTGTCACAACATTATACTCTGAAAAACAGCCTCCAGTTACCTGAAGAGTCCTTTGCAAAGAAGTGCAAGTAGTTTCTTCAGCTGAGGAAGGTTGCTTGAGCCAGTCTGTACCATCTCAAAGTCACTGATGATGTGAACTCGCAGGTAATCTTGGATGAGCTTAAGATGCTCATCAGGGACACTGTGAAAGAAACAGGCAAGTCAAAAGACAGCTCTTCCTCTGTTCCCAACTATCAGACAGCTTTATTATTTTTATTAATATAGACAGCTCTATTATTTTCTGAAACTTCTACTGCTTGCATAGATGGATGGGAACCAATTTGCCTTGGATTTCAGTGTAAATACACAGTTCTCAGAGCTGAAACATGGATTCCCCACTACACTGGTGACATCTTTTCATCCTCCATACCAAATCCTATCCTCCGTGACTGCTAAGCTACTATGTCAGGAGAAGTCTCCTGATACCCAGCTCTGCTAAAACTGTTGTGGGATCATTAGCCCTGGCAGGTGAAGCCAGGCTGCTGTGAGGTCACTAATAGCAGCTCAGGGATTCTGGGGACAAGAAGGCTCCCTTTCACCTCACCAAGTCACACTTGAAGGTTTTACTCCAAACAGTTCAAAACTGTGTTAAGGGGCTTGAGACCACAGAGCTGAATGGGATGCTCTCCTCCCTGCCTCTGTGGTGCATGGACTCCAGCCCTGCAGGGAAGGGTGAACCAGGAAGACTGTATGTGTTGCCTTGTGCCTTGATAAATGCAGGAGGTCCCAGCTGGCTTTGAGGATGCAGATGAAATGGTGCAGACAGCTGAGCAAAACTGGATTTCTCCCAGTGTGCTACCAAGCCACCACAACAGGACCTGTGCTGCCACGCATGACCAATCTTTGCTCACAGCCTCTCACTGCCCTGCCAACAGCCATGCCTTCTGATTCTGTTTTCATTTTATTTTTAAATCTAGTCATTAAATGTCATGTGGCTTCCTCTAAGACTTCAGTGCACGTCCAGATTTGGCAGCAGGTGGGACAATGTGAGTCAGATCTGCAGCTGCAGTAAATCAGTGAGTACCTGGAAATCCACACACAAGTTTATTCTTTCTGATAACTGGCTGGTGCTTTCTGATACAATCTGTAGTTTAGGTACACAGCTGATACACAAGTCCTCTCAGATATTACCAGTTTTTATATTAGAAACCTATATCTCAGCTGAGAAATTCTATTGGTGATTTTAATACTTCCAAAAAGTATTTTTTCTAGATGACAGCAGGACTGTAAAGAGTAGCCAATGCACTGTAGATCTTATTCTGTTCTTCATTTGCTAGTAGGAATAAGTACTTTCACTAAATCAAATAGGTCCAAAGAGGCCCAGAAAGTGCAATGCTGGGCTGAAGGCTGATTCTTCAGCCCTATGGCTTGCCATCCATTCTCACCTGCTTGTGTCATGGTGCTGCAGCCGCTGGAGTAGTGTCTCAGAAAGGGATAGTTTGTTAACATCTGCCACTTTGGAGTTCTCAGGGAGAGAAGATAGCTCCTTCATCTCGCTGCTCGGCAATGTCATGAGGATGTTGCGCAGGGGCAGGATAGGAGGCGTGGGTACCAGGTCTGGCAAGGAGGAAGAGAAAGGCACAGTCACCCCCAGCACGGCAATTTGACCTCCTCACCCATAGGCAGGGCAGAATCTGCACCACAGTGGCAGTCACTGCACGGAGCATCCATTCTGAACTCGCTCTAATTTCAGCACTGGAAAGCTCAGGGCTTGATACTGGCCCAGCCCTGCTCTCAGGGATGTCAATGGTGTGCGACCAGTGAGCTGAGCTGCAAGGCTTCATGTACAAGCAGTGCATGCCTCTGCCTGGCAGTGTAACTTCATCTGAGTCTGTTTGACTCTCCCATCTGCACAGCCACTATGAAGGTTAATTAGGTACTTTGAATATAATGCTTAGAGAACATAGATGTACCTCATCCATATCATTACCAGATCTGCCACTGGGGCAGGAGGGATGGAGGGGCGTGATTGAAAGAGTGCCAGAAACTGCTAAGGGAAAGAGATGAACAGCTAAAGTAAGGAAACACAGATGGAGAATATAGAACCCATAATCCCATAGAGAGGGGCTGAGCATCCTGCCTTGTCTTTAGGGCATCAAGTTGGAAGCACAAAGGGTTTTCCTGCTCTGTAATGCTGTTGCTCAGCATACTCTCTTCTCCTGGGAGAAGAGTGGGTTCATCTCCATTTATCCTAGCCATGGTTCATGGTTTTCTTTCTTTTCATAGCAATTGCTCCAACACTCTGTTACACATGACATATGTAGCTGGTTGAGTTATGAGGTTTTGTTTGGTTAGTTTCTAATGGTGACATTTTCATTACAAAGAGACACTTAGAACTGATTCATTGCTCCTGGGCAGAAGCTGTGATTCATAGAGCCACTGCAGCACTGAGCAATGGCACAGCTGGGTTGTGCATCTACAGGGTGCTCATCTTCCACCTCTGCAGTTCTGCGTGTAAGGTGGCCAGACATCTATCGGCCTTACATGTCTCCAGCACGATGGCACCTAAGTGCCTTAACAAAATTAAATCCTGGACATGAACAGCCCAGCCCCAATGCTAGTATCTCTTCATCTAGAGGCTTAGTCTTGGCTAGAACATCATTCCCTGCTGCTTGCCTCTCTGTGTATTATTTTTGCTTAGTTCCCTCCTCCACCATGAAAGCTGGAGACTCAGTGCAGCTGGCCAAGAACCAGGAAATCTTTCCTGAGCAGTTTTGCAAAATCTTGTTCTGTTTCTTCGTGAGAATTGCACACCAAAGTCTTCCAGCTCCTATTAGACATCCATTTGGATTTCATTAATGTACACAGACACATCAATCTGCTTTAGTGCACATGCCTATCGGCCTGTCACAGGCAGAATATGAAGGACTACGGGTCATAGTCACAGGGACTGTGTCCCTCAGACAAGTCTTATTGTAATGCTCATCATTTCCGGACAGACGTCAGAAAGGACAGGAAGGATGGCTCTGTGGGCATGACCTTCCCCTGGGATTAAGGAGAACAATGACAGATCTAAGAGATGATCCAGGAAAAATCCAAGGAATGTTCCAAGACTGGTGAGTGTTAGGAACCCACAGTGACATTTTGTATAAAATAGTTGGGATGATGCCAATCATACCTTGTCGTCATGCATCTTCCTTTATACATAGTTAGGCTGTCTGCCACTGCAGATCTGCACCCTCTGGTAATGGCTGTTAGAAATGTCCTCTGGATCAGAGCAGAAAAGGGGGCCTCAGTTGCAGATGAATCAAGACCTGCAGCAGCTGCAGAGAGATGTGCTCCTAGTCTCTAGCTGAGCATCTCTGCTGCTGAGGCAGTGGCCCTACAGATGCAGTGCAGGGAGGAGGGTATAGAGACATGTGAGATGGCTGGATATAAACCACCTTGAGTACAAATGAAGGACCACAGATTACTCAGCCCTGCATGTGATACAATATGCTGCAAAGAGTCTCAATGTATTCCCTAGGGTAGCTAAACAGATGCTCCAGATGCAGTACAACCCCAGGGCCACAAGGACTTGCTGCCTCAATTTCTTGCCAGCTCAGGCCTCTCTACACCCTGCTCAATTTTGTTGCATGATGTGCTGTAAACGCCCTGCCTGCACTGTGCATATCTGGTCCAGAGGAAGTGCCAAGGATCAGTATCAAGTATCACCAAGTCATATCATGGGCATCTTACCAGCATCGTCCTCTGGTTCATCTGCAGCCTCCTCCTCCTCCCTTAGCACCGGATATTTGAGGTGCCATACCAGACCCATGTTCTCCTTCTTGTAAAACTCTATCAGTTCCACCAAGTTTTCAAAGTACTTCACAGGAACACCCTCTGATGCCTGAAACAAAACACAGAGGCTGTCATGGTATGGGACTCCACCACAGAAGCAGCGCTCCTCACAGCAGGAAAAACAGTCATAAAGAAAACTCCACTACTGCTGTAGTCAGCCAGCCCAGCTCTCAGTGCCCATCTGACCACAGGGTCTGTGCAGAACGACTCCTGCAGTACAAACAGAAACAGATATACACACACATGTTCCAGCCAGAGTCAGCAAAAATGGCAACCTCAAAGATTCACTGAAGCCAAATGGAAGAGCTCTCTCATTTGATTCAGTGTGCTTGGCTTCAAAGCAAGGGAAGACTTTAAAAGCAAAGTCTTTTTTGCATTCCCTCTTTTAATGAGCACAAATCCATGGACTGTATTATATTTTGTGGTACCCAGGAAGAATTCTTCTGTGACATTGCAAAATAAACATGTATAAAGCTGGATATTAGAACCCCTTCCAGGACTCAAAGGCTCAGAGCGAGGTTCAAGTGAAACAAGCTAGCAAGGTACTGTCACTGAGAAAGCTGAGGCTCCAGACACAGCCAGGGCTCTGAATGCATCAGGCATGACACTGGGCTCACCAGAGGAATTGTAACTGTGACTAAACCCGCTTCTGGCACAACTCTGGCCACTAATTTCAGGAAATGGATACTTGCAGAGGGCAAACAAAGGGATATAAAGTTTATAGAGGTCTTCAGAGGTAGAGCTTTAGGGCAGTTCTATCTACACATTGGTGCAAATGGTGAATCTGCTAGATTCACCAGCCCGGAAGAGCTGCCATCCATGCAGCCCTGCCTCACTGCTTCAACCAAGGGACCTACCAAAGACTAAATGATTTGTAATGGCTCAGCACAGATCTCCTGACCAAAAGAAAGAGCTCTGCACCACCAGAACTGCACTGAAGTACCATCCAAAACCACAGCAACACATAACCAAAGCTCTGATTGCTCTTCCCAGGTCATGTTCTTCCAAGTGGGGTGCTGGTTTTGTGGACGCAAGATTTTTCCAGAGAAATCAACCCGAGAAAGCCCTGTCTACACATACAGCGAAACATAAAGGACCCAAGGCAGAACAGTGCAGAGTAGACATTTTCCAACCCCACAAAACTGTTGTTCTTGACTTAAAAGATTAACACTGGGAGCTATTCACAACCTGGGATATAGCAGCAGTAGGCAATCAAAAGGAAGACCTGATGACCCTATGGCAGGCTTGACTTGCACTCTTTTACATGCATAAGGCTAGGTTTTGCACAGGAAAAACTGTTAGCTAATAACTAATTAAAGCTTTGCCTCCAGTTTGAAGTAACTTGTTACACAGCCATACTTTAGATATTCTGCCTAACAGGCAGGGTATTTTAATTTCTTTTTGGATTGCAATTATTGGCTGTAAAAATTAACACACCCAAAGTTTTAACGCAAGTTTGAACAAGCTTATTCATATAGTATTTGTGTTTGTGCAGTCTCTCATTGTCTGTGAACAGTTCGTGTTTAAAAGGCAAATGCAGCAAAACAAGGAGCACTACTCATGGTGAGTACAACACAGAAAAGTACCTTCAGTGCGTCCTAGCAACAATGAAGTTTTCTTTTAATTCTTCCTAAAGGACAAAATCTCCAGTTCGAAATTAGGACAGTGCTGCCAATACTGAACTGCATTTGAAACCTTCAGTGCCTCAGGCCTGGCCATCAGAAATACCTTTCACTTTTAGCTACACTTACATGTCTTGAAAGGCACATTTTGGTAACAAACGTGTGATGTTTCTGAGAGCTCTGCCTATACAGGTTCCTTTTGTGTCTTCTGGGTGTTCCTGCATTCATCAAGATCTATTATTCTTTTACACTGGAAAATGTCACATTCAGCATGAAGGCAATGCTTGGGCAAACACCTATTTTGTGAGGCCAGAGGTGTTGAAACAAATTCCTGCTTAAAACTTCACATTACCGTAACAGCATAGGTCAGATCCTGCTTGGCTAAAGCAGCACAACCTCAGCAAAATCAGAATAACTTCTGATTTGCACCACCAACTAGTGCAAATAGTGCCTCGGCTCTCCCAAGCTCTTCTTCTTGATGCCTGCTCTGAAGGCTGGGAATCAGGGAAAACCATCACAGAAAATGTATTCAGCTCTAATCCATCATATGAAAGGATCCTGCAATCACGGTGCCGCACTGGGATAGACGCGGAATAGTTCAGTTCTGTGTTTCTCTGCTCATATTTCCTGCAGTACCTTCCTCTGCTCCAAAACCCCCATTCTTGTGATTATTTTGCAGCTGTGATCAGCAGTACCCACCGGCAGCCCAGAGTGCTCTGTTAGCAGCACTGACTGCAGGATGGCAGCATGCTCATCTATCGTGCCCAGCTCATGGCAGTGTTACCACACTTCATCCTCTGGATTTAACTTGCTGGGCTGCCTTCTGTCCACCACCTACAGCACGCATAGATGGACTGACATGGGAGACAATGCTTTTGATGGATTGCTTTGCCCTAAGCTATCCTAAAGGGCACCCGGAAAAAGGCATCAGCCCCATCAGAGTGCACACTCCGACCTGAAAACGCATCAAGGGTAAACAGGATGGTCAGGGTTTACCATCTGCATATTTGTAGGAGGAAAACTTTGCCATTAGTACTCTTCCACCTCTTGAATTACTGCAGTCTCCCCTGGTGCCTCCTCTTTCCAAAGTTGTTTTCACACTCCTACTTCACTTTCCAAAGACCACACTGTCTTCCCGCTCTCCCGTATCTCCCTGACTGATGATTATCCCTGCAGCTTCTCCATCCCACCCCTGCACAACATTGCTCCTTCCCTCAATGCTCAAACACTGTCTTCTCTGTCTTGTTTTGCCTCTCAGCTCCTGCTCTCCCAGGGCACCTGCAAGAAGATGGATTGTCCTGCACAGCTCTTTCAAGGCCAAATGGAGCCTTGATGTAAGTGGGAGGAAAGGCTGAATTAGCACTTTTTGCTGCCAAGGATAGTTCAGTCTCTAAAACTGGGCTGGTCTCTGTGGTAACCAGAAGAAGGAGCATTTTGTAACAGGCCTCCTTCCTCTAACTCATTGTACCATGTTTCAAGAGCTGACCAAAGCCTGTGGTCCCGCTCAAATTCCTCCAAGTGGCCATAGCCCAGCCCGCATGCAGGGTAGCTGGATGCATGCACAGAGCAGCCCCACTCTTATGCATCCTTTCTACCCTGGTAGTTTCCCACCATCTCCAGTCACCTTCCTTGAATGCCACCATCTACTCTCTCAACTGGTATTTGTGGCCACGAGGAGAAGCTGGGCTCTGCATTCATCCAGATCCAGTGGCTCATTCCCAAAGACAAGCAGTCTGCATTCCTCCAGTAACTCACATTCCCCAAGTCCAGTCAGGATAGAAAGGACCAACTCCCCATAGCACACAGTAAAAATAAAAGATGTCATTTTCATATATCTGGAGACAAAATTCAGCAGGGAGCTGACACATGTCCCAAGCAGCTGCACAGAGGCAGCAGGAGCTGCAATAAGGAAACAGGGAACCAGCTGTGGCCAAGCTCAGAGGGAAGTATGGGGACCCTCAAACCTGCTCAGCACCCACTCACAGTGGGGAAGCTCGAGGGCCCTGCCCTGCACAACGAAAGCCATAGCAAGCACTGCCTTGCTACACATTAGCTTTGCCATCACCAGAGCTTGAGAGCAAAGACTGCTGCATTATTCTCACTCACTTTCTTTTGTATTATTATTGTTGTTATTTGCAAGGACTTCAAGAGGAAGCTTGTGGGAAGGGCTGTGCCCCTCCAGCACAAAGCAGTGCCCAACAACCCTCTTCTGCTTGTTGGCCTGCACTATGAAATGAGCTCCTCTTGATTCAAGGCACCCCCAGAATTTCCCCACTGCTCTAACAGAGCAGGGTACAGTACTTTGCTCTGCCTCCCTCTGCTCAGAGTCAGGGCAAATACTGTATGTTGTTTGAACTGGGAGAGAGAACAGTAAAATCAAGACCTTGCCAGAGCACTTGCTTCTCCCCCTGGGGAAAGGATGAGAACGAAGCCTGCAGACATTAGTCATGTCGTTTGACACAACTGCAAGGAGCTCAGATACTACTATCAATTACTGCTACGTGAGCCCCCCAAGATCCAACAGCCCGTAACTTTGCTACCAGCCACAGCACAATATAACTATCCCCCAGGCCATGTGTTCCCAGCCTAGCACTGCTTGTGCTCATTAAATGATGCTTGTGTATCATCACTTAACACAGAAAACCTGATTTAGTAATGTTCTAGCTAGCGCTCATGTCAAGATGACCTACCTGAAGCCTGGTCAAACAATTTGCACTGCCAGCAAGCAAGGATAGCAGCAGGAAGCTGGGACCTATGCTTTCTTCACACTTGTGGCAAAGACTTATAGGTTGGGAAGGAAAAGCAGCAATGGAGGGCTGCACACTGTTACTGAGTTGCTCCCCATCTGGTTGTAGAGCGCACTAGTGAAAACTGGACTGATGGTGCTCCCTGAATAGATGTCCTCAAGACAACCACGCTGGATGACAGGGTGAGGCAAAATGGAGCCTAAACTTTATGCCAACTTGCTCAGGCTTTTGAGGGAGCCGACGCAGAACAGCACTGCAAACAAAACCGATCGGAGCAAGCTGGAGCCACCCGAGCAGAGCGCAACAATGAAATCCACTTCCCGCCCCCTTCCCGCTGTCGTTCAGTAACTATTTCCTCGGGGTTATCACAGGATAGATCTCGTTTTAATTGCCAAGTAAATTGTTTCAAGTCATTAGAAAGGTGGATGGCAAGTGTCATCTCCACGGCAACCTACATATCCCCAGACCCATGCTCACACTGCTCCCAGGACACCGGCACAGGATGGAGGGCAGGCTCTCCTTCCATGGCACCACTGCTGGTACCTCAGCTTCACACTGCTCACAGCCATGACATACGGGAAGGAAACACCTAGTGAACATATGCAATATAGGGAACAGCCTGTAAAACAGCAGAGCTGCACAAAGGAATCTGGATAATAATGAATCAGAGGCTGTGTAGCAATTTTATAGTGGAAAACTGCATTAGAAAAAGCCCGTCTTTCTAAGATCTATTAGTAGGAGCGTCATGTGAAATGCAGGAAGAAACTCTTCTACTGTACTTGATGCCATAAGGGCTTAGACGGAGTGTTGTGTCCAGCCTAGGACACCACATTATATGGAACACGGAGAAACACCATAAAGAGTCCCAGTGGAAAAATAAGGGCACGGCTGAAGAGGTGGAAAATGTGATATAGAACAAAAGCTCAGAAGCCAGAGCCTGGTTCAGTCTGGAGACTTGTAAAACTAGCACAGTCTTACAAGTTTTAAATTCTCTTATGAAGAGGATGGCAACCAGCAGTGTGTGAAGTCCCTCAAGGAGAGCAGATGTGGCTGGCTTACTTTGCAGTAGAGGAGGTTTACATTAGATCTTGAGGAGCCTTGCCAGGCAGAGACAGCAAAGTCAGGCTACACAGGGGGAGTGTATGCCCATGTCTTTAGAAGCATCTCAGCGCTGAGTACCCTACCCAGGCATTTCTCCCATCTAGCTGATCCTGCTTCAGCCTGAAAACAGGACAAACGCTGAGATCAGAGACCTCACAAGGCCTCACTGCTGCCCTAAGGAAGCTCTTGGCAAATCTGCGTGCTTCCTCTTTGTCCGGATCCTGCTGTATCCTTGAAGGAGACTGGTAAAACTGAACATGTCCATGCTCGTCATGACCAGCCCAGCCATTTCAACTGCATCACAAACCATGGACTCTTAGATCTTCTGACTCCAGCCCTTCTGGCTGGAAACCTCCTTTCCCACAGGATGTCCTGGTGACTCCTGGCCTCCAGAAATTGCCCTGTATTCTGCAGGTCCTTCCAGTTATCAATTTCCCTTCCATCTTCTGTACATTCAGTGTACAACAGTTTAACACAAATAGCCACAACTTGATCCTGCCTTCATGACAAATAGATTTCCAAGCTCTTCAGGTCACGAAAACAAGTATGACTGAAGCCTTTAATCACTAGTCTTTTGTCAAATCTTGCAATGCCGTTTCCAAATTCACCCATCTAAACTTTTCAACAGGTTTATGTATGGCTGAGATGATACAATTTTCCTTTACATCTGGTGTAAAAAGGCCAACAGGACACAACCTGAGTCTCCTCTACTTCATTATCTCCAGGCAATGCCCACTGGCCAAGAGAAAACCCTGACCAAGGTACTCCAAATATGGGTTTGCTGGGAAGCAGCTCTGACCAAGCTGCAGTTGGAGTATAAAGACATAAAATGAAAAGAGATTGAAAAGATGTAAAGCCCACACTAGGCCAGGCAAGGAAGTGGTTAACTTGGGGTTCATTACAACAATTGTATAAATAGATGGCACAGGAAGTCTGGGGCCCTCAGAAGGAAGAGGAAGTGTTTTCCTTTCCTGAGCCAAGGCACAAGGAGGAACTAGGAAACTGGTCATCTGGTTATATTGCTTAAGGCCAATCTGTTCTAACCAGAGTGCCTTTAAAAAGGGATTCAAACCCATATATAGGCATTTCAGTACCAGTCAATGGGTTTTCAAAGTTATGAAATACTCAGAATACCACCAGCTTAGCTGGAGCTGAGAATCAGGTCGCTCTGCTTTGGTGCGAAAGCCTGACAGGAACTTTTTTCCTTTTAGATTTGAAATTTCTTAGGCTTCCCAGTTTGGAAAAAAGTTGCCACCAAGACTGTCTTCTAGCTAGGAAGTTTAGATGGCATCTTTATATATACTTTTGGCTCTCATGTAGACAAGCTCTTATATTTCACTGAAGAGATGAATGTAAGAGCTAAGCATCATAGAATAGCAGGTTGGAAGAGACCTCAACTATTGTCCACTCCAGCCTTTCTAGGCAAGCTTGACCTAGACTAGATGTCCTGGTAAATGACTTTTTTCAAGTATTTTAAAGCAATCTGGTTATGTTTTGGTTTTGTTTTGTTAGAAAACATTCCTTATTTTTAGATCAAATCTCGTGCTAAGAAATTTCAGGAGCATTTCACAGGAATGGGATCATAGACAGGAATCACAGCTGGGAGAATCATCCATTTCCCAAAATACAAGCCACCCAGGAACATACTCTATTTTGAATGCAACACCCAAGGCTGGGGAGAAATAGGGCTGACTATGAGTACAAAGGGAGAGGGGTAAGCGTGCGGCTGAGGAAAAAGGGAATCCTGTGACATGGAGGGAAAGAAACGGACTTTAATAAGTGGTTGAAGGTAAAGTAAGGAAAGGAGTGGATGGCAGTCAGTGGTTGGAAGCTGCAAGTTGGCAGAGCAATGTGGATGGTGGGTAAAACTCAGCAAGAGGGTCTCTGACAGGGGAACTGGACATGAGACAAGAGGCAAGGGGAGGAATCAGAGAACCTGGGTGACCAGAGGAGCACCTCCTCACCTTGAAAAAATCCTATGGATTTTCAGGAGAATGGCACAGAATAAGTGCAGCTGTATATTACATGATTTGAACAATGCTGAACAGAATGGAATGCGAACAGTTCCTGTTTCTTCTGAGAGAGGATGAAGGCTTTCTTGTCTCATTTTGCAAATGGTTTGGTCCTGATGCTCAAGTTTGTTTATTCGCATCACTTCTGCTACAGAGACCTTTCACATTTAAGACTTTGGATGAAAATCATGGAAATCAGAGAGGGCTGGAAAAGAGGGCTTCAGAAATTCTGAAAGATATTATTCATGTAAGAAAACAAGGAACTGCATTTTAACAACAACTAAGTATGTATTACATCTAGCTTCTTGCCTCCATTGCTAACTGAGCAGCAGGACACATCATTACTTCACTTCCAAATTGTCTGATACAGTGCAAATCTAGGTTAAAATCTGAACTCCTGCCTGACCCAATTTTGGGCAAAATGGCCATCTCACTTTTTCCTATCACCAATGTCACAGAAAAGACCTGGGAAGTACAATGCATTTGGCTCACGCTCAGTTTCAAATGCTTAATGCATTCTATGTGAGGAATTTGCACCTGGTTTGAGTTAAGATCCTGACTGTCATATCTGCCACTTCTGACCTCTCCTAGCCCTGCAGTTTTCCTCTATGTGATCCCACACAGGTTTCATTCTGGCAGCCTGAAGACTGGCTATGTTCACAGGTAGGAATTGCTCCCATGGCAGAACTGGGACACTTGCAAATTAAGAAAGTCTGTCGAAGAGAAGGAATCTTGAAAGAAGTTCCCAGCAGAGTGTAGCTGGCTGCCAAATTATCATCTCAAGTTCCTTCTGCAAATTCTACATGCTAAAGAAACACATATCAGAAGTTCTGAAAGATAAAGGACCTATGGAAGACTTTTGAAACAGCATTCTCCCACACAAGATAGATATAGGTCACAAAAATAATGTACTCAGATCCTACTTAAGGACCTCATTCCACTCTGCTCTGCCACTCCACAATTCACATTAATTGCCAAATACCTAACAAACATAGTTAGATAGAAAACAGTAAGAACACCAAGCAATTATAGAAAGCACCACAACAGCTACATGAGGTAGTTCTCTGCACTAAATAAACCATTCAAACTCTTGCCATCAAAAAAAGATTTCAGCAACACAACATATAATGATCCAACTTGTAGCACCAAGAGAAACCTCCTGAGTGAGGAACACTCTCAGCATTTCTCCATGTTAGAATAAAAAGATATGTATTAACAACAAGTGAACAAGAGTACAGCTCCATGATAGAACATTAGGGACTGGTACTAAATTTAGCTACAGGGTGCAAGTCAGATGAGCTGGTGATGAATGAGCAAGGACTGCAGATCTATGGGAATCTGATGCAATTTTTGCTTGGCACTTCTAGTGTGTGGGTGGAATTTAAGGAAAAGTTTTGGAGTACGCTACTTCTAACAACATTTGGGATTTAATCACAAGATTTATGCCTTTTGGTTTTCCACGGAAAAGCTTCAGCACTTGAAGACAAATTAACATTTCCATTTTAATTTCTTCATAATGGATCTATCTCCAGTAATTGCCAAGACAAGCTTAAAAACACAGGTCCCAAGACCTAGCAGGGCATTGAGTGTAACAGTCACAATTTCTGAAGGTAGTTTATAGAGGTCATTGTTTTGATTCTGTCATTGCTCACTGCTGATGGTAGCCAAGGTGGGAAATTATTGCAGGTCACTGATACCTGCTTCTCAGTGGAAATCCCCAAGTGCTCCTCAGCTTTTCCCTCTATAGAAGGCAATAAACATACCCCCAGGAAATGGAGCGTGGTGTTTGAAGTCCTGAGAGAAAGGTGAGGGCTGTCTACACTGGCTATGCCTGCACAGCAGGGCAGGAGCCCTCAGCTCACATCACTCCTACACTGCATTCCTGCGGGCTCCCTCTAACCTGTGCAGGCAGACAGTGAAGGATCCATGATCAGCTCTCTGCTTTCCCTGTTGCCTCCTGTGCTGAATGAATCCCACTTTCAGGAGACACCAAGCCCTAAATGTGCATGAATTGCATAAAATATCCAGTGGAAAAGAGAAAATGCAAGATTAAAGAAGTTATCCTTATTGAAGATATGCTGCTGAAGCAAAGCCATGCAGACAGAAGCTGCACGTAAAACAGGTGCATTGACCACATTATACTGCATGACTTTCTGGGACTGCATAGTTAAAACCCTTAGCAGTGCCCAGGTAAGGATAAACACCTTAGTGTTACAGTCTCCTGACTTAAGCCTGCAAAATGTCTCAGGCTTTAAGCTACAGCAGCTGTTTTCTGTTTTTCTGACACTAAGGGTGACACTTGTCCTTTCTTTGAAGGGATTGTCCCTTACTTCATTCATTTACTGCATGAGTAAGACAAACCGTTACTCAATTAGAGCTAAGCACTGAGCCATGCCTGCTAGTTGAACAGAGAATCCACCCTGCAGAAGCACCACCATTTAAGAAAGCTAACGCCAAACAAAAAACATTCTTCAAACCCTCTCCTTTCATGTTCTCTCCTGAACTGCACCTCTGGGATAAAAACCAGCAGATGCGGTGTTGCACATTGCGTGTTAGACTTTGCTCCGAAAAATAGACCCAACCCAAGTTTTATGGTTTTACATGTACAGAGATGTTGCATACAATGAAGACAAACTTTTGGAAAGGCTACCTAGCGCCTCTGTGAACAAACAGTGCTTGCTGCATGCAGGTTCTGCTGTGTTCAACCCCAAAGAATACTTGTATGCTAAGACTTAAACAACACAGGTCCCTACATCCCTGTCAAGTTATGGAGAATGAGTCCAATACAGAGCTATGTGGAAATTTTAATTCAGGCTTAGCAGCCTGCTAGCATGTAGCTCATAGAGAGCTTTGCTTTACTTTGCCCATGGGGATTGCTGAACCCAGCTGTGCAGCATGCTATCTTTTAAAATACTGAAAGAAAAGCTTTAGAGATGTGGGGTGTAACAGAAGGGATCTAACATCATTTGAGAGGAGAAGCAACATGAAAGACTCTGTCAGAAGTTAAGAACTGAAGACAAAAGAAGTCAGCAGGGCAAAGACCTGGGAAACAACCGAAAGCTGCGTTGTGACTTCATTCTCTCAGGGGCACTCTGAAAGGACTGAATCTAAGCTATCTTTGCTAAAGGTTGCTCCATTTTCCTGAACCATTTTGCCATTTGAAATCAGGTCCTGCATGCTTTGCATCTCTGCAGCAATTTGAAAGCTGAAAGATTCTAAATTTCTTTTAAAACTTCAAGAAATAGCTTCCACCACCAAAAGGTAAATTTGAAAAGTATTGGTGGAGCAGACTTCATTTACCTAAAACACATGTAACCAGGACAATACTTTCAGTTGAACATGTTGTTATTTAAAGGTGATTCTATCTTCCTATTTTGTATTTACATCAGCAATAAGCTGAGTGCATGTAGAGTGTAGTGGTCCCACTGCCTAAGGGTACACAGCAGTCAAGTGAACTGGAGCCTAAGTATTACTTGTGAGCTGCTGGATGAGCTGCATCTCTGCACGGGGAACAGAGCCTACAATGATACATCAGCAAATCAAGATACGTCTCAAAAGAGGAAAAGGAATCACCCTGTCAGTAACACATGCAGAAACAGTTTTGTACAGATGGCGATATTTGCCCTAAGACTCACTATAAACAAATTCAACTGCAGCATTTGCCGAAACTTTCCCATCTTAAATGATCAGGACAAAAAGCCTCATACAGCACCAGCAATGTATTAGCTTCTCTGAGAAAACAACTCAAGACTTGACTGAAAATAAGTACTTTTCTCTGTGACCCATCATGCCTTAACACACTGAAGCAACAAAACCTAGTGCTTCATTACCACACTGCTGAAAGAGAAATGATCTGCTGTCTCCCTGAACACTCCAAATTCAGTTACAAAGCTTCATCAGAAGTCTTTGGAAATATAAAATATAAAAAGGATAAGACAACCAAACGGTTTAACCACTACATGACTGATAATATTAAAGCAAACATCCATTAAATTGATACAAAAAGTAGAATATTTTCTTGTTGATAATTTTGGCTGTGTAAGTTTTCAGTCATTTTTCCCCAACTGCCAGAAGAGGTTTAGAGCACTTCAGAATCTCAAGAAATGAGAATTATACACTTGGCCTCTCAAGCACCAACAGCAGCTAATTTGAAAAGCCTGTTTAAAGAAAACAATCCTTCTTCTAGCTCTCAATCCATGAGCCAAGCTTATGACTCCTTCCTTTAAAACACCCACAGAAACAGTTGATTTGGGATGGAAATGTCTGCAGGAGAGTGAGGGGAGAACAAGAACTTTGTAAAGTCTGTTTGCAGCTGGAGAAAGTCTGTGCATCGTTGGAGGCTGAGGCTCCCAACCGCTCATTCCTGTCCCACAGACAAAGACCCTTGCTCCACTTTTGTGTCCAGCGCAAACCAGATTGATTGTGCACTGCAGCTCTCGCATCAGGAACTGAAAGATGCAGAAAAGTGGGAAAGAGTTGCTGGGTACGTGGCTGTGAGTGGTCAAAGCCTTTTGAAAGAGTAATACAGTGAAACAATTATGCTTCTAAACCAATAATTGTTAAACTGGGTACTGTTTAACAGCCCTAATCTTCATCTTCTGAATCTTAAATGTATTTTGCAGCACCTGAAAATTGCTTTTGTACACTCAGTGAGGATTATCTATTTGCAGTTTTCAATTGTTTAAGTGTGATAAAGGCTTTACGACGTAACACATTTATTGGAGGGCAAACTGTAAGAGAAATTGATGACCTCCTGTGGCATTTCACTCATTGGAGTGACATCTCTTAATAATGTGGTTTTACTTATGGCATGCACTAGCTTCCAAAGATCTGATTTCATTTTTTGAAGTTTGAAAAGCAAAATAGTATCACTTTAACCTGATTTAAGCCATCTTCTCTGAGTCGTGGGGTTTTTAATATATTTTCAGGAAACTGGAAACATTCTTGAGGTTTTAAACTAGACAAAAGCTGGATATGGTTTGTTTGTATGAAGAATTTTGCATACTGAGAGATTCAGTAACAGGAATGTGCATGTTTAAGGAAACACCTAGCTCTCTTATTAAGCGCTGATTCTTTCAGTTTGTCAGAACCTGTGAAATGCATTATGTTTATTCCTACCTCAGATGCAACAGTGGAAAAAACAATTTCCTTGTACAAACAGATTTGCATAGTTTGCAGAAAGATGAACTGCACAGATTTTGCTTAGCCCTGACTCCAAATAATTTTCTGTCCTACCTATAAAGACCTTTACTCTGTAGAGTGTTTTACAGACTCATTTAAATCTACATTAACTTATACTGAAAAAAACATTCAAATTGGAATATCTACCATTTTTAGTAATAAAACAAAGCTTAATATCATTAAATTATGTATTAGGGCATAATAGAAACATGATTCCCTAAATATATTTCAAGACTCTGCTCCTAAGTACTATCTGGGTGTCCTCTTGTTCCTTGTTTCTATCCAAGAAAAGTAATCACCCCAATTACACCTCAGCCCTTCTCTTCCAATGCAGGACCTAAAGCACAGCGAAATTCCTGTGGTATTAACTAGCTCGAGTGAAATCAGTTCTATGGAGTAGCTGCCCAGCTGGTGTGTCCCAACATATCAGCATCTTTCCTGATGGGACACTTGGTTTCCTCCTGCCTTTTAGCACAGAGGAAAGCCAACGGTGCCCAATGCCTTTTGGATGCATGGAGACTGGATTTCTTAAAGTCTCGATGCAGCTTGGGCATGCACAGGCCTTCCCTGCCCTCACTGGAGACCACAAGGTTTTGATATCAATTTGAGCAAGTACAAAGTCTTTACACAGATGTCTGACAGAAGCTGTAAGGGACTGCAACATTGTGAATGGATAAGCGTCACCCGAAAGATTTTGCTTTGCATCATCTCCCTCTGAAACCAGCTCAAGTGAAATTTCCTAGAAGAAGGGGTTTAATCAGATATAAATAGATCAGCAAAATCCAAGGCACATCACAAAATCCTTACTATGGAAAACCTTTGCTTGGCCCCACATGTCAGAGCAGCACAGCAAATTGGGATTGCAGTGCAGTACCCAAGAGAACAACAAAAACCTCGCATCCTTCTGCAGAGGGCTCACAAAGGACTTGGTACTGCATGTGCCACAGCCAGATAACTGCCATTGGTGACAACAGCAGTGACACCAGGAATGCAGGGACTGACCTAAACCTAAGGCTCTCATCAGACCACGCAGGCCAGATGTGCAGCCATGGGTCTGTGCTCTGAGAGCAGGTTGCCAGATGAATCTTCTGCTCCAAGCTCCACCTTGTACAACTCATAAGCAGAAGCCAGAATGAATTCTGCTAAGAGGCAGGGACAATCTTGCCAACCAGCTGATGTGAACAGGCAGCCCTCTCACTGTATGGCTTGCCTGTCCTGGGACAGAGGATTTTTGTCATTCTGGACTCTTTAACCAACCCCTATGCAGACAAAGCACCAATCCAGATGCAGTCCCCAAAACGTCTTTCTAGAAGTGTGCTGGAGAGGGAGGGTTTCAGCAGGAAACCCTTTACAGAGCATTTACCAGTTCTCCTACCTTCTGAGAGTACAGTGCTAACCTACAGCTTCTGTGTCAGTTGGTACAGTGACTCACAGCTGCTGGCCTGCTTTCTAACCGCTCACACGGCACCATTTATTTCCTGTTGCACACAGCCTCATACCAGACTAGAAAAAACTACCAGAAAAGAAAGGGAGAGCTAGACAATTCCTCAATGTAAAACAGCACTGTCAGGGCACCTGCAGTTCTCACTGAAGTCAGCAAAGGCAAGCAGAGTCCAATCATCCCTTTGGAACAAGTATAAATGTAAGCAGTGGTTAAAAAGCCCTTGAAGCAATGGTGAGTTTCAGTATGAACACAAGCAGCGCTCACGTTCACAGAAGTGATGATCTGGCACTAGAACTGTAAAATGAACATCTCCCTGTTTACCCATGGAGCAGAGTGCAGGAAGACACTCACACACTGCTGCTTTCTGTCAAGGAGCTGGGCAGCCAGGACAGCCCAGGAAGGTGAAGCGGAACATAAAAGACAGGCAGTCACTTTGAAAAGCACTGATGTTGTCCATACTGTAACACAGGCTTTTACACAGCGTGAGAAGGCAGCAGCTCTTACGATTCCTTCTCACAACAAAGTCATCTGCAGAAATTGCCAAACCCTGGAGTAGGTCAGTTTTGCTCAAAGCTAAAAAGGAAAGGTTTATTAACAAACTGAAGGGTGCTGGAGTGTGTGCTGTGCAAGGCACGGTCTTTGCTCAACCTCCCTCTTCCCCACTAATATAAAAAAACAAGGTGAAAAGTTCAAAACTGCTTCTCTGGCCTTTTTCAACAGGACGATCCAGGTTTTCCATCTGAAACACAATTTTTCCTCAACGTCCCTGCAACACTGTGATAGTTTCTGAAAAGCTCAAAATCAAAATGAAACGTTTTGCCTGAATGCTTTTCCTTTTAATTTTCCATTCTGCTTGAAGATGCAACACGGTTCCTTCTCCTGCTCAAGCCAAGCTCTATTTCTCCTCTCTCCTACCAGGCTGCCATTCAAAGCATTATGGGTGGCTGGAGCCTGGATCTTTGGCAGCAGTATTTCTGGCAAGTTCACAACTTGAAGCAAGAGCTCAGCCAGTGACATGAGGAGAGTAGATTTAAGGGGAGTACAAGAAAAAAACAAAACAGGTTGGCAAGAAGCAGAAGGAAGGAATATCATTGCCAGAACGAAGCAGCCATAATCGTGCGAGGCCTGAGGTGATGGATAAAAGTGTTTGGTTCAGGTTCTGGGCTGCAGAATGGGAACATTATGTGACTGAGCTAAAGCGCCAGGTTGTGCCCACGGGAAAGAATGCTTATGAGGCCCAACTGTGCTGTCCGTCACAGGAGGATACAGCGCATAATATAACATCTGCCCACAGCACTGAGCTACCAAAAGCCTGCTCTGTAGATGCCCCAGTTTATTAAGGAGACTGCACCTTTTTTGGCAAGCTAAAGTTGCTCCCATAACTACCAGGCTGACTCTCTCTCTCTGGCTTTTACCAGAGGCATCTTTGGTGACAGCCGTTTGTGCAGTGTTGACATCTGTCCATCATGCTGTCTCCTCCCAGCCTTCACAGAGTGGCACAAGCCCTTGATCCTGCAAACAACCTATGAAGTGTTATCTGATAGACTATGAGCATAAAAGAAGATGCAATCTAGCTGCCAGTGAGAAATGACTGATTGTGCAGCAGCTAGATTGCCAAACAGCCCTCAGATAGCAAAAGTTGTGAACTCCTATTTGAAATGAACCAGAAATCTAGAGAAATCAAAATCCATAGGGTTTTAGCAATGATACCACACTACCCTGTACCCGTTCTGATTCACTGACCAGCCAATACCAGCATCTTCTTCCTTCTCACCACATTTTTAAAGCATCCTCACCCATAAGGCAGGGTATACTCTTAACGCTGACCTTTTAACAATGCAGTATGAAAAGGCAGCACAGGGTAAAGCATTAGGAAAGGCAGGACCAGTTTTTCAACAACAGCTTTTGACCTCGCTGCCTTCTCACACTGAACTCAGCCATAATGGGAACCTCCTTACCTAACTGCAGCCTGCTGAGTCTGGCAGCTTAAAGGGGCTCTCTGGGCTCTTTAACCAACAGAGACAGGACCTGCCAAGGACAGTTTAGCCCACCTAGATCAGAAACTTGTTTCCTCCCCACCAACTACAAAGATACAGCTCAGCTTTGACTCACTTTGACTGCTTGTCTGAAATGAGAGGGGATGAATACAGATGTATAACACATCCTCTCATCCTGGTAGGACAGCAAGGGACAGCTGTTTAAAATTATTTTTGGTAACGCACTCCTCAGACTGGGTCCAAGTTCTCCATTTATAAAGCGGGAACAAGAGTACTCCTCTTTGAGGAGATGCTGACAAGGAATTCAGATTATACAGTGACGAGGGTCATACTGACACCTCAGCTAGCTGTGTAAGCGCGATGCTTTGAGCGACAACATAGGAAAGTTTTACCTTATGTGAAACTGAGTGCCAAGAACTAGCCATAGATGCCTGTTTTAGAAAGACAAGTTTAGTATCTTTAGTTTGTCTCCAGTGCTTATTTTGATCTTGTAATCCTCAAGGATTCCTTTGCTGCTCTTCCTCTCTTTGCACAAACATTATTACACTCAGCTAGTCCCCAAACTTTCAAAACTCCACAGTGATTATGCCTGCCAATTTGAGCAAGGGAAAATCATCTTTGTTTTTATAGAAGTTAAGTACTCCTGCTGTGACTTGCCCAACAGGCTGAATCAGGGGCAGTTGATTTCCAGTCCTGTACCCCTGCTCCTGGATCTCTGTATAACTTTCTGCTCTCCTCCTGTCTCAGCTTCTCAGTTCTCAGTGGTTTACTACAGAGTCTTTAGGCTAACAGGCATAAATTGATGACTAATCATTCTTAGCCTAAGGACAAAGATCTCTACTTGCTGTAACAGATCCTGTGTTTTAAGGGGGGTTTATTACTCCTGCCCCCCTTCCTTAAGTATAGTTTCATCAGCAGGATGCCAGTTTGGTTCACCCAAGCCAGGCATTTCTTTGTCTATATTTTGAAGTCTCAAGTAATGGACGGAGAAAATACAGCAGTCCCAGAAAAGAAGGGGAAAAAATTCTATTTGTATTTAAAGAAAAAAGTCTATAACTAACCACTATGTCCTGATACATCTCGGGGGCATAGCAGTTTGATTTCAGATACGGCAGGCAAAAGGGATTCCTGACTATGCTGTGTGCTGAGAGCTGGTGCAGACGCAGCAACCCAAAGGCAGAACATGCAGTATGCCACAGAATGCTGGAAAGACATATGCAAATATATTTTTCTTCAACCTGAATGCACAAATGTGCACCTCTGAATGCAAAAATACACACCTCCCCATGTGCCACCTGTGCTTGAACAGCTGATCTAACCATGCAAGAAATGACACTGAGCATTGTTCCACCAGTATGGGCTCAGGCTCTACTTAAAAAAAAATGAAATCTACTCTCCAAAGCTCAAAACAATATGAAGCAGCTTGCAGCTTTAAAGGTAGAAATGCTCCACAGAGTGGCAGTGACAGTGCTGTCATGTTGAAAGTGCTGTGTATGGATATGATAAATTTGATGGCTTGGAGCCACATTTTTGTTGGTGACATGTGCAGTGGAATAGCTGGCTTGCTGGTGACATCAAGATGTATGGTGTGGTTGACACTCCGGAGGGGAAGTGTTTCTATCCAGAGGGACATGGACAGGCTGGAGAGGTGGGACCATACAACCCTCATGAGGTTCAACAAGGACAAACCAGAACTTTTCCTATTCAAAATTAGAATGGCTTTACACTGACTGAGTGGAGATTCAGATTAGACATTAGGAAGAAATTATTCCCTAGGAGGGTGCTGAGGCACTGGCACAGGGTGCCCAGAGAAGCTGTGGCTGCCCCATCCCTGGCAGTGTTCAAGGCCAGGTTGGATGGGGCTTGGAGCAACCTGCTCTTGTGGAAGGTGTCCCTGCCTGTGGCAGGGAGCAGCAACTGGATGAGCTGTAAGGTTCTTTCCAGACAACAGCCCAGATCTGGGCAGGAAGGCAACTTAGTTAGCTTCTGGAAGGCGCACTGTGCAGGCAAAGAAGGTCACATTGCACAATTACAACCTATACTTGCAACCAATACAGCCTAATTTCAGGACTTAGTATTGAATCTTTCTTATGTTTTGTTGCTATTTTTAATAAACCCAGAAATGAGAAGCATCTGCTGATTACTGTATTAACACCTGTTCTAATTCCATAGGATTACCATAGGATTAGTCGTCTCTTTCCTTTTTAATGGATTAAAAAGAAATGTTAAACCTCCTTCCTATTCAACAGCTTTTATGTCCTTGCACAAGAAAACTATTCTGGCACAGCTGGAACAATGTACCAGGAACAGTAGCCAACAACAGCTTTGCTCTAAGCCTCAATTACAACTCTCGCTGTATTTCTCCTGCCAGAAGAAGCCAGCCCCCTTCCTCTGCCTTCTCCTAGAACTGGGATAAAGCAATACAAAGCGGGAGGTGTTTGTGTCTTTTGAACATGATCTAAAAACATACTTTATTTAGCTTACTCCTGATGCTCAACAAACAGCTCCTGGCAACCCAGCATACAAAGGTATTCCACCACGGCCCCTATGCATCCCACAACACATAAACAAGAGAAATCCCTCACAATCACAGAATAGATCCCAAAAGAATCTTACAAATGTACTTCCATATTATCATATTTCCTTAACAGATCTAGCAGATTTCAAGAGGTTTTATTCAGAAAGATCCCATGGAGACCTAACAATGCTGTCTGGATCCAGCAATAGTCCAATAATCCCTCCCCAGAGAGCATGAGGACACATTATTGTGTAAATAATACCCTGCAGAATTTTCTGTGAAGAACTGGGTGACAAGGTGAAGGTGTGTGTGGTGAGGACAGCCTGTGCTGACACACATCACTCACACCTTGTGCCTTTTCACAAACCTTGATCCAGCATGACAGCTCCCCATTGCTATCTTACCATTAGAACACAATGTCCCACCAGCACAATATGCCAAAACACATTATTTAGGACAGTAAGTCTGAGATATATCGGATGATGGGGAAAAAATCGAGCACTCCTACAAACAGCCTGCAGCACACTATGTGGAGCCAGCTCAGAATGACAGGTTATTCATTCCAGCCAAGTGCTGGCCCCATGTTCACACCTGCAGAGCCTGTACAGGATTCTCTATGTCGTTTTGCCCAGTGCTACAGGGAGATGGATTAGCTCTGGTTACATGCCACAGTAATGCATACAGAGCTAGTGTCCTGCTGCCAGTTTCTCCTCCGAAACAGCAGTGCTTTGGCAAGTGAGACAGAGGTAACTTGATGGCTCTGTGAAAACCAGCTGTAGCTAGCAAGGACAAGTGGGACACTGCACTGATGCTGGTGGCCAGCCCTGGGAGCACAGCATCTAGAGCCTGGAACTGGCCTTGGTGGCAATATAACCATATGTGTGCAGTTGCATCTGAGTGGAGCTCCTAAGAACAGCATAAGCCTGAGCCACACAAAGATGCTTCTTGAGGGAGCCAGGCTGTGTGTGGGCATCCAGGACACACAATCCACAATTCTTATCAAGAGCCCACAGCTGAAAGCAAGCTGCCCACACTCAACAGCTCTCACCGACCTGATCACTCTGGCTTCAGATACACTGCCTCTTTGGTGCAGATCTCAAAGGAAAACTGATGCCCCTAAAGCACATACAGAAATACACAAGTAATATGGTACATGTGAGCCATATGAGCTGCACATGGACTTGGCGTAAGTCTGTATTTCTATTGTGGGAAGCTAATTGCCATCTGAAATGGGAAGGAATGAACGTACATCCAGTCTGAATAGCAGGGCAGACTGGGGCACGTCAGTAGCAAAGTCATTTCCATTCCATTTTACAAGGAATGCCCATGCAGCACTGGCCTTTCTAAGAGGATAGGTAAGGCTACAGCCCACTTGGCCTCTGAGTAAACTCATGCACACTTTTGGGGGCTGTAAGAGACCATGCTTCCCAACCCACCCCAAGATTTATTATCTATAATGAGAAAACGAGGGTTGAGAAGTGGTTCAGGAAGGGGAAGTGGCTTGCTCAGGATCCTAAAGCAGGTCTGAAACTCCTGCCCTCAATCCTGATACTTTCTGCATGCTGAGACCACAACTCAGTATGCATTCTCTGGGTGTAGGTAAATTGTGCCGCAGTTTTGGACTGAAAAGATCCATGATGTATTGACAAGAGGCTGCCTTCAGAGGAAAAGGTATTCCATGGGCTGAGGTCCTCAGTTACATAAAACATGGTAGTGCCACTGAGTTGAAACCACACACTGTGCTGACGGCCATAGCAGCAGACAAGAGACTAAAATCTCCATAGCAGTGATCTGGAGACTAGCACTGTGCTGGCCAGGGACATTAGTTTAACTCCTTATATCCTTTTTCTCTTGGTGTTAGAGCTACTTGGTAAAAAGCAGTGAGTGGTCCTAGGTGCATCTTAGTGGGACCAAGAGACACACAGCATGGCTTACCTGGACAATTAGCTTATTTTCTTTATCAGGCAGAATTCGGTAGGTATAAACGCAGTTCCGGAACCTGGAACACATCAAAGGAGATATGGTTAGATCATGGGCAGAAGGCAATCGCACTGTGGCACCCCTCCCCATGAAAAGAAGTACTGAAAGCTCCTAAGACACAGAGGTGGCTTCAGGCATAAGGGTTTTAAACATTTCTCTTTCTTTCCTTCCCTGGAGCCTGTGAACTAGCACAAACCTGAAGCGTTTGTGGTCATGAGACATGTCTGCAGATGTGACTGCAGAAAGTGCTATCAGCACCAGCCTCAGAATGAGTTATTCAACCCTTCTTCTGGCTGGAAAGAAAGAAAACACCAAATGGCTCTAGCTGTCAGGAGAGTGGGTGTCTCAGGAAGGAATAAAAAAGCAGAAATCCAAAAGACACAGGGCCAAAATCATCACTGAATGAGTAAATTGGAGGGCTAGTATGTGCACTGACTTGTGTTGGAAAAATCCAAATAATAGACTTCAGCTAAATCAGACAGACAGCTAATTGCTAGGCACATTCTCATGCACAAATCCTGACCATCAGCCTGAATGAAATCCCATCTCGCTGTCCTGGTGCAGATGCACACTGCACATGTGCATCTGTGTTTCAGCCATAATGAGCATTTTGTCCCCAATAAATTCAATTAGATTCTTATTTAAGGGGGGACAGGGATATTGGGTGTTGAAGAGTCCTTTGCCCAGTGCCCAAGGGAAGGCTGAGCAGTGCTGCAGTATGGTAACCATGGCCTTGCTCAGCAGCTGCTGAGCTTTGAGGAGTTTGCCAGAGAAGTATTCACTAAAAAATATTATTTTTACCTTTCTCCCAAGTAAAAACCAGATTGATCAAATCTTTTACATCACCTGCAAGGCACTCTGTTAAACATACACTGTGGCTTTAAGCCAATAAACAATGCTGGTTTCAACCCCTTCCTCTCAAAGGAAAACACCAGAATCCATTCTCAGAGCTTCCTCGGCTGTAAGAGAAACACTGCATTACCTGTGGAATTGTCATGAAACATGAGCTGAGGTCAGTCCCCCACATGGGGCGATCAGACAAATCAGTAAAACATCACTTCTTCTACAATTACACTGTGAGTTTATTCATCATATGCCTTTCAGAATCACTCCATGCAGGAGAGAGAATCTGCCAGGATTTTAGGCAGCCTTTTGTAAGGAGTCACAAAGAGCAATTGGAAATTAAAAGAAAATATTCATAAATCATAGCTGAGTTTTCCCAGGGTGTTTGGAGGACTTTGTCATGTATCCACATGAACCTGTATCTTTAGATGGCATTAATGCAAAAGACAGAAGAATCAGAACTGCTCCCAGAGCTCATTACCTCTTCGTTAAGCAGCACAAACCATTTCACAGGCATCTACTCATTCACACATCTGAGGATCTGGTACAGAACTGGAAGTCACAGACACAACCCCCAGCTGCTTCGGCTATCCACAACACTGCTGATTTCACCAAGCCCATGGCAATCAACACCAGATGAGAATATACCCCAAGGAAGGGCATGGGGTTTGGTTTTATCTGTCAATGCAGTTCTCTTACACCATTTCCTTGTGCTGATATGCAAAGAGGGTTAAGCAGAACTGCTTATGTAGCTGACAGAGGAAAGTGGTGAGTGTACAGATTATGAAAATGATTAACAAACCAGCTCAATCGTTCTTGTATCACAAGAGGACCCTCCTTGTTACCTTCACAGAAAGTGCCCCATCACACAGGCCTTAGGAGACTGCTGTTTTAAGAGAGGTCCTCAGCTTAAATCTCTTCACAGAGCCTTAATGTGAGGACAGGTAAGATGAGAGGAATTGAAAGGGCTATTGGATAAGAGGAGCAGGGAGGAGCACTTCCTAGGATCAAAAGCAGGAATCTTCTTTTGCAGTCCCTTTAGTGCATGTGGGCAGAGAAGACTGGAGCTCTTTACTCCATTTTTACCCTTTAGGCTTTCTCTCCACAGCATCCTGATTGTCAAGTTATGTGGTCCCAAGTACTGTCACATTCCAGGTCCTCCCTAGAAACTGGGCTGAGTTCAGAATTGTTCAACCACTGTTCAGGCTGCCTAATTGGGGGGGTAAATAAAACATCAGCCTCAGCTTGAACATGTATGCAAGTACTTCATCATCTCTCTGTACTCTCAATCAACCAGACGAGGAAAGAGGGTAAGGCTTTTATTTCCTCTGTCCTCTCCTGTTTCTATGCACAGATGATGATATGCATATTGTGAGCCCCTGGAAATCCTAAACACGACTACAGTGCTAGGCATGATGCTAAATACACCATGAGAGAGGCTGTCCCATAGGGAGTTAGAAATGGCATCTCACAGGCAGTGTCCTCTGAAAGGGATCCCAAAGCTGCCCCGAGCCTTGAGAGTCATCTCTGGAAGTATTAATCCTGCAGCCACTCACATATGAACCACCGACAACAGATCCCCTGCAGGAGCAACACCAGCGCTGTGAACACTGAGCAGGCTCTTGCTGATTTCAGATCCAGGCATTCCCCTCCAGGTGAGTTAAAGAGCCCGTTTCTTGATAATAAACGGGCAGATCAGATGATTCATGCGCAAAAAAAAAGGCGGAGGAAAACTGCTTTGCTTCTTGCCTTTTACGGGGCAGTGCCCAGGGGAGCGGAGGATAGCAGCGCAGGGGGAGGAGCATCCCCTCTGCTGCTGCTGACCGCTCGGCGCTGTGAGAAGTGAAATACTGCCGCTCCAAGTTTCAGAATTAGCAGGGGAGGAAAGTCCTGCAAATGCACCTCCCCCTATTGTCTGTATTCTTTGTAAACCCTGTTTTCCTAAAGCAGCTCTTCAATAAAGTCACCATTACATTTCATTATAGGGTAAGCACTTTTACTGGATTTTGACTCATCTGCCCAATAAATATTACAGGTCTGCAGAATACAACGGTTCTTTTTCAGAGCAAATTTCATGGGTTTTTTGCTTTCCTTAGCTCTACACAGTTGACACTTTCTCACTTTCTTTTTGTGAAAACCCTTTGCAGCTGTGCTTTCAATTCCCCTGCTCATTCTTTGCCTCCAGCCTCTCTGCCTTTTAAAGAGAAGAGACTGAAGAGCTCAGAATTCAAACACCTTCCAGTCAGCAACACAGCTGAAACTGATACATTTACCAGGAAGTTTTCAGCTCCAGCAAAGCTGACCTTAGGAGGGACTTATTTAACCCTTTCTCTTCAGAAGCTAACTGCAAATCAGCATATGCTGAAAGCTTGTTGGGTACTTGGCCAGAAGTTGGTGACATTTCTTAATGCAATTAATACTAGCCCTTTACCAATCCAGCTGCTCTTGGCTGACAAGGTTGGGTGCTCCCCATTCCTTTAATCAAGCTATTCTGTTAGCCACCTCAGAATGGATTTAAGAACATAACCTTTGGCTCACGGTTCAGAAAATCCTAGTCATGATATTGTTTCTATTTCCTGATCCCATGTCTCTCAAGTCACAAAAGGCTTTCAAAGTTGGCTGCATAAACATTTACAATGGAAAAACTTATGTAAATGCATGTTAGTAGACATTCTTACAGCGCCTTCCCTTTCCATAATCCCCACCATCACTTGGTATTTTGTGTACATACTGGTTACAAGGCAAATCAAAGGGGTCATACTGAAAATACTCAATGGAAGCCACAGTCTATTCTAGTACAGTGCTCCTCAACTCACAACTTGGGCCCTCCTTTCTCCTGCTTGTCCTGGCTACCTGCAGCCATCCTTCTTTCTCTGCTCGCTCCAGAATGACACAACCCTTCTCCATGTTATTACAAACACCTTAACAGGCGGGCACGGAGGCCCCCTGCTCTCTGAACACCCCATCACCCAGCCACCCATCCCCAACACCTATGCTCACAGGACAGTTACCATCCCTGCACTTGCTGCAGATGACTCTTCTGAGTGTCACCAGAAGCCTGACCTCAGAGACAAGCAGTTAGATCAGAGTTATAAACAGCAGCACCACCATTACCATTGCAAGAAATAGACTTTCAGAAAGAAACTACACTGAGAAACCTGCTGGTAATTGAACATGGGGTAAGGATGAATTCTGTTCATCTGATGTGCAATGGCAGCAAAGAGGAGCCTACAGGCAGGCTGTCGTGGTATTTCCTAAGCAGAGAGAAACTATTTTAGCTCTCTGCAATGCAAGTAAAATACCTCATACTTCATACCTACTGACTTCAGTCTCCTCTTATTCCTGCCTCCAGGAATATCGCCTGCCCCTCACAAACCGAGGGCAGCAGGTCGTGCTCTGGTTCCTATCCCCAGCCTAGAAAAAGGGAGGCATGGACAGGGCTGCCACCACTTCTCTCCCACATGAAATATTTACCCCGCGAGCATCACCGCTGTGCCAGGCCTGTCATGCACAGCTCCGGGAATCATTTCAAGCCTTTTACTGAGAGGGATACAGCACTGTACAAGCAGGTGTATCAAACACTGCACAGAGCAAAGCAAGTCCTAGGTGGGTACCAGGCTTAGCACTTGAGTTGTTCAATATAATACCTGACCCAAGCTGTTAACAAAGAGTCCAAGAGGTTGTTTTCTCTCAGAGCACAACCAGTCTCTTTGATTATTCTCTCCTTTTGAACCAGGGGCAGGAGTAGTGTGAGCAGTATGGTAGTGAAAGAATATTGTTTTGTTCAGCCTGGCCCTGTTCCCAACCCTTTCCTACCCTGTGGCCCAGTCAGGTGAAACCAGCCATGCTCGGATGGGGGTTTCACCTTCCCAGTGGCCACAGCAACTGTTTGTGCTGGGGAAGTACAGCGATAACACCCTGCACAACTTGGGACAGAAGTGTCCGCATGAAGCACGCGTTGGAAAGCTGTACTTACAGCACGCAGAGTGCATATGCCGAAGCAATTGACTCACTGGCCCGCACAAGGAAGCTGCCATCCTTGCCTACTTTGGAGAGCAGATCTTCGGCTCTGGAGCGAGTGATATTGCCGTGGTACCAGCACTGATCCATCGCTGGAGCTGGACGAGACCTGAATGCCAATGCAGGAGCTGCCAGAGCTGCCTGTGTGTCTGTGTGTAACGATCAGGCAGCTTCAGCTTCCTGTTTCAATAGTACAGAGAGGGAAAGGAAACTCAGCTACGGACAACTTCCTCAACTCAAACAACTCACAGAGCTGAGTGTGACATGTTACTGCAGCCCCCGCTCTCCCTCTTCATGCTGCAGCTGAACCGACTGGCAAGCCCATGTTCCCAGCCTTTCCCTCCCCCTTCGTGTCCTGATACTCTGTATCGGAAAGTCCCAGTGGGGAATGTCTCCTACCAATTCAGTGCCCCGGCTCCGGTGCCCTGCCATCCCATGTCTGATCGCCTGCCAGACGCTCTGAGTTTCCATTTTTTTCCTGTCTGTATGCCCTACCCATGACAGGTCTCCATGGGGATTAAATGAACTTCAGGTTGATCAGAAACACACGGTGCTAGGGTAGTTAGCACTGACTGCCCATTCCTGACCAAAGCTCCCTGTCATCTACTGTGAGATGGACTCAATGATCGTTCCTACTTCCTACTCTAAATCCCCAAAGATGTGATGGAGCAAGGCCATGTCTGACGAGCTGCATCACAAAGGAGAGAACTAAAGCTTTCACTTCCCTTCTGTTTGTACATCTGCCCCTCCTTTGTGGCACACTCAGTGCTGCATCTCCAAGGCAGAGCAACGAGGGGCACGTCTGCAGCAAGCAAGGACACTGCTAGGGGCACTGCCTTGTATGGCAGATTTGGTACCCTGTACCTCCAACAGCTCTGCTTTTGCAGACAGCACTTCTGCACATCCACATTTGATCTATAGCTACAAGCAGCAGCTGAGCTGGGGCTACTGTCTGGCACTGGGAGTACAGAGGAGTGCTCCCCGGAGAGGCACAGACAGTGCTGGGTCTATGCAGCCCTCACCTCCCAGAGTTCTGGACCACAGTAGCTGGATCATGTAAAGAGAGCTGCCCAAGTGCACAGCATGGCAGGGGTGAGCAGCTTATCACCAAACTGGGAGAGACCAGAATCTGTGGGTAACAAGAGAGTGAAGCAGTACAGCCCAGCATTTGTTCCTGCCATCCTTTGTGGTGCTTTCAATTATCTCGACATCTGCTCTGCATTGTCCAGCTTGATCTCTGCCACTGAGATCCAGCTGTGGGCACTGCAATTCAAAACGGTGAAGCCAGCATAGGACCCTGCTAAAATGGCAGAACAGTGCGCTGTTTCCTGTCCATGCTGAGTAAGCACTGTCTCCAAACCAAAATTAGCTCAGCTGGACCTGCCCTTCAGCTGCACACAGATCCATACGGTGCTTAGGAGACAGATTCCCGTGGATTCAGGCGCCTGAATGGAGTCAGATGCTGAATGCCATGAAGTGGCTTTGCCTGGGCAGTAGCTGTAAGCTCTTGTAAGCTACAGAGTGGTTACAAATTCTGTTCTCTTCACCAAGAAGAGTGCTGCATATGGCAAACGGATTGTATAGCTCCTCTGACAGTCTTGCTTGGCCATAATGTGCTGCTAGCCTCACCTGTACCAACTCTGAGATTTCTGATACTTAAGAGTAGCTTCTCTGCAGCACAGCTGCAGCAGGAAGCAGAACAGCTCTGAATGTCAAACCGCTGCTTGACCTCACAGTGTTTTACATGCAACAGACCCATATGGGGATACAAAGTGGACATAGCAGCTGAACAACATGAGTTTTGCTGAAATGAAACTGAGAGCTTCTGAGGTACTGCAAGTTGACATAAAGTACAAGCCCTAGTCAGACATTTGAGACTGATTAGCTGAATACTTAACTCCTATCCATCCCACCACCAACTTACCACCAGTTTTTAGCAAGCTGCTGCTATTTCCTTCACATGTGTGAATCCCTGTCCAGCCACAAACACCTCCTTGACTGTATGGGATCCAAAGTGTAAGGGATCCAAATACATGTGACGATTGTGGCAACAAGATGTGCAGGCTGGTTTCTGTATTTCTTGGTCTTAAAAAAAAAAAGCACAGTACAGCTCCAGCTGCTCAAAGGGTGAATCCCAGTCCCCTAACATAAACATGCAATCCCTAATGGCTCATTTGCAACACTGACTGAAGGGGAAAATGTGTCTGGTTTATTCCTTATGGCTCTGGCATGTGTATTGTGCAGTGCTGGAGAAAGACTGCTCCATGCATGGTCAGCAGACAAGTTTGTACATGTCCTCGACTACCTGGTTCCCAAAGCTCTGCGACAACTTCTGTCCCACACAGAGACAAGTGGCTGTTCTGAAGAAGATAAGCATTCTTTTTCTTTCCATTCATGCCTGTGTCAGAGAAGGCTGGTGAGTGGACCTGAGGAAGGAGAGATTAGAGACATTATATAGAGGAGAGATAAGTGTTTATCACAGAGGGGGAGTGCAGTGTTCAGCCTGCACCAGTAACATGCCAGGTGATACTATACGGGCAGCCAGCACAGCCCTACTGTTTCCACAAGGAATAGGATGTGCTTCAAATCGACCACACTGTCATCCCTCAGCCCGCACAAAGCACAGGTAAGAGCTACATTTGTCAAACCAAAGAATAACAGGTACATCAGTCAGACAAATCCAACCCAAATCAACAGAAGCTTTTAGATAACTGCACCAGCAGCAGTATTTCCTTTAAACTTACTTGAGAGAATGAGGACAAAGAACCGGGACACATTCTGATGTTGGATAATCAAAAACTGCATCTCTGGCAGTCTATGGACTAAGCAAACATTATTTTCCCCCGCATTAGGGTATTATTCCAGGCTGTCTCTCAGACATTGCAATAAACACGTTATCTAAAATGGGTTTGCTACAGATGCCCAGGTAGTATTGTACCAGCTAGCTGTAAACTCACCAGTCTGCCCATAATCAGTAGGTAAATACTGTCTGTAGCATCATTCAAGATGCACAGTTGCCACCCAACCACCCCCTATATACCCAGCCTGTGCACTTCAGACTTCATCAGATGAAAAGTTCTCAAATATGCATTTTCATGTCATGAAACTAAAGGATTTCATAGTATGCCAGACAAGGGAAGTCTAAAGGACAGCAGTCAGCTTTGCTGAAGTCTAAATACATTTCCTCATTAGCCAACATGATATTGGCCACAAAGGTGTATTTAGACTCTGGCCCACATCTAAAGAGCATGTGAGTAACACCCACAAAGTACTGGTTAGCTGGGCCACTGTGTGCTACTCCAGCCCAGCATGTTACTGACCTGCTGCTTGTGAAAGGCTTGGCAAATTACAGGTGCATTGTGAAGGCCATGACCTGCAGTCTCCAGGTGCCCTGAAACAAAGCTAGATGAGAAAAATCAGAGCCCCTTCTCCCGCTATCCCTGAAAGCTATCAGCAATAAAAGGCAAGAGTGGGGATGCAGATCTTGCAGAGACTCACAGGTATGAGCAGTGAGAGTGCTAAGGATCCTATTGGACCTGCTAGAATTCCACGAAGGGGACACGTACTGAGAGTTCCCTGGAAAACAGGTGTTTTTCTCCACCAATACAACAAACACATATT
>JASSUY010028557.1:32211-65750 GCA_032466535.1 Forpus xanthops | reverse complement strand
TGCTTTCTATATATATAAATCAAGTTCATAGCGTGTCAGATAACAACAGTGGACAAAAACATCCATCTCCTCACCATTTTTATATGAACAGTAGGGAGGTGGGCTTATTGCAGGAGTCCTTCTCCCCAGCCCAGTCTTTAATCTGACTTCCACAGGCACGCTGCACTGGGTCATGGACGCTGGAATTAAGTGCACTCTCAGCAAGTCTGCCAATGACACTAAGCTGTGTGGTGTTGTCAACACACTGGAGGGAACGGATGACATCCAGAGGGATCTTAACATGCTTGAGAGGTGCGTCTGCGCAATCCTCATGAAGCTGAACCAAGCCAAGTGCAAGGTCCTACACCTGGGCCAGGGCAATGCCAAGCACAAATACAGCCTGGACAGAGAATGGATTGACAGCAGCCCTGAGGAGGACCTGTGGGTGTTGGTTGATGAGAAGATCAACATGACCTGGTAATGTGAGCCTGCAGGAAAGCCAACCATGTCCTGGGCTGCATCAGAGGAAGTGTTGCCAGCAGGTCAAGGGAGGTGATTCTCCCCCTCTACTCTAGCGAAACCCCACCTGGAGCACTGGGCCCAGCTCTGGGGCCCACATCCAAGAAGGATGTGGACCTGATGAAGCAAGTCCAGAGGAGGCCACAAAGATGCACTGGGGGCTGGAGTACCTCTCCTATGAAGACAGGCTGAGAGAGCTTTGGGAAGCCTTCCAGAGCCTAAAAGTGGCAACAATAAATCTGGAGGAGGACATTTTACTAGGGCATGCCGGGATAGGACACACAGGGGAAATCGCTCTGAACTGACAAACGGGAGACTGATATCAAATATAAGGAAAAAATTCTTCACTATAAGTGTAGAGTATGTTGCCTAGAGAAGCTGTGACTGCCCCATTCCTGGCAGTCCTCAAGGCCAGGCTGGACAGGGATTTGAGCAACCTGGTCTAGTGGCAGGTGTCCCTGCCCATGGCAGTGGGGCTGGAACTACATGATTTTTAGAGGTCTCTTCCAACCCAAACCATTTTGTGATTCTATGACACCCAACCCCAAAACCTGCCCTGCCCAGAGACTCACTGCTGAGGCACATGGCTTTAGTTTCCACACTGTGATGCGCTGGCTGCAACCTCTGAGTTGACAGAATTTGATTTTGGGTTTGGTGTTTTTTTTTTTTTTTCCCCTATGGAGAAAAGCTTTTTTACAGTCGTAAAATTTACCTCTCCTTACCCAGCCTGGGCAGCTCCAGGTCAGGCATGACTTGCAAGTTACTGGTTTTACTGGATTTTTAAAAATCAATTTTTTGTTTACTGCAAGGGTAAAATATACCTGAGGAGCTGACAAAAGGGAAGATGACACCTATTATGCTGCCAGTGAATCAGCCCTTTGCTACCTCAAGCAGGACATTCCTGTTTCACATGTAACAGCACCATCCCAGAAGCCTCACAACCCAGGTAAATACATAGGTATAAAAGATTACTTTTATATCTTTTTTTCTTTTTTTTTTTTTTACTTTTTAAGCTATTTACCTAATCTGAGAAATTAAAATTGCTGTCATCAATACAATCTCAACTGTAAGAGCTAAATATTGGCCCTAAAGCTAGGCTGTGTCAAAATGCTTTGGCATTTCACGATGCAGTGTTAGCACCCCACCCTGACACCAGAGCCAAATAACAGACCGATGAGTGAAGGAGTCCTTTCATGTTCCCCGTTCAAACCTGTTCATATGAGTAACCCCTCCTGAAACACTCAGGCCACAGTGAGGCCCTTGAATCACTGAGACAGGGACATTTTCCAGAGACAACTGCGGAGCCACAGGGTGATGGTTTTGAGAACCCTGACTGTACCAATAGCCATGGCTGTCACCAGGTACTAGGACAAGAATTACCTACTCTGTAGGCCGCAGTCTGGTTGAAATCCCATTATGGGAAGGACTGCAGAAGTAGAAAATACTTGCATCTGGAAGCTTACAGCCTCAACAGGCAAACAAAGAAGCTTCAATTCAATAAAGATGTACAGAAGATAAAACTGAGAGACTTGCTTTGGTTTCATTTGCTAGGACAAACCAGCTTTGCCTTACCTGCCCTTCAGGACAAAAACTGAGGCAACCTCTCAGTATCCTGAGATGATGTCACTTCACAGACACCGTCCCCTGCTCTGGAAAATTATAAGTACTGCCTTGCTGAATCAAAATATATGTGCCTTGGAGTTCCAGAGGCCATATGTACACTGAGATGGCCACATAATCCCTTCAGATGGATTCATCCCCCTATCCAGCACTGGACAGGGGGATGAATTTCTGCTTCTCAGAGAAACTGGTCCCAGACCCCAGGTGGGCTGGATGGACACATGTAACATGCTGCTTTATGGCGGAAAGCATTGAGTTATGTTAGTGGAACTATACTGCTTGAAGTTAAGTCCATTTTCAACATCTACACATTCAAGACACAGAGCAAATTTTAAGGGACAATGCTAAGAATGATTGTGCGTTTGTACAACATCTTTTTCTTATGACACTTCACAGTATTCATAGCTCAAGAATGCAAAGCCTCCTAGGTATGCCAAGTATCATTTTCATAACAAAGGTACATAAGAAGCAAGCACCTTCAAGTTGCAGCCAAACAGATGAGGGCAAATGCTTATGGGGACATTTTCCCTCTTTCTGAGAAAGGGAAGGGATCCACTACAAAGTACCCTGAGCAACATGTATGCACATACATCGTGACAGGTCTGCTAATACTTCTGTAATAGGAGCTGATACGCAAAATACAGAACAGGCTAACAAACACTATTCCTATGCCCTTTTTTTCCCCTTCTTTTTTCCTGTGATTAAAGTTTAGAGGAGATGGGATAGCTAGAAAACCAGAAATGAACCAGGATACTTTGGTTAATATTAGCAAAGTAGAGAATGAAAAAATTAGGGAGATGGAGGAGTACACACTTGCCTCTAGTCAGACTTCTTTTAGAGTTGGTGGAAACTCATTCTGTTCATAGGATCTGACCATGTGCCCTGTTGCAAAGCAAGATTCTTACCTGCAAAGACTTTTGCACGTATCTAAACATATACCCTGTGAGATGCTTTGTGGACTTCAACAGGAATGCCCTCAGACTGTAGGGTTAGGTATACACCAGTCTTTGCCAGACTTTGACTTTTTGAGAAGGATAAACAAGAGAAAACACACAGAAATTTCCAATTTCATTCACAGCAAATCTCTAAGCTTGCAAAAGTTAATGAAAAACTTCCAGTAGTTTTACATCAGGCTCTTTTGAGATGAAAATGCACCATAATAATTATTTTCAGCAGAAACAGGCTCTTGGTACTATCCAATCACAGCTATAACCCCAGTGGTCCTTCCAAAGCACAGCGACAGCTGAGTCACTAATGTTAAAACAGGGATGAGAAAAGGAAAATGAAAAAGAAACTAGGCTACTTCCCCTGAGGAGCTAAATACAGTATTTAATGGCATCTTTTTATAAGGTTAACAAATCAACTGCTTCAGCCATGAATTGTTGCCCTCATCATGAGGATGACCCTGGACAACCTATTTCTGTCTAGGTTTTTTCCTCCTGTGACACACAGATAAGAAGGAAGAGGCCATGAATCAACCCAGCCTTTCATCATACTCTAGTCCTTGAGGCAGACGTACTGATAGCCACATGAGGATTCAGCAGGACAAACAGCAATGCTGTCAACAGAGGGGGAAGACAGTATGAGTGAGCAGATGACTACTTGTCTTCTGCATCTGCAGCAGCTGCCATCTATTTCAGCTGTTGCCCTTGTGGCACTCTGCCTGCATGGGCAGGAGCAGGCAGCACTTGGGTTCCTATTAACTCAGGCTGAAGAGTTATTCCCCTGCCCCACTGCCCTTAAATGACTGTGTCAAAAGCAATTACAGTCAGGACGGTGAGAATCCATAAAGCTATAGGCGTAGAGGAGCATCTTTTTTTTCAATGTTGTAGAACTGTTGCGCACTTTGGAGTCCATGTCACTCACAAGTTGCATTTTAGTAAGCTGCACTTTAGTGAAGTAGCTTAACATAGGCATATGACAGAAAACACCTGTCCAGTAGAGCAGCAAGGAATGAAGCTTGATTTTCCCGGAAACCAACACCTGACAGACCTTCCGTATTAGGAGACCCTGAATGCACTCATAAGGCGTTCCAGCACAACAGGGTGAAATTTCTGGCCTGCCTGCTGCTCCAGTGCCACACTTGTGAGCAATGACCATGCCTTTGGGCCGCACTGGGTGAACTGCTATGCTCAAATGGTTCCCACTGCAAGAGCCGACAACATAATCGCAAATGCAACAGGAGTACAGGGTGGTTCAAAATGCTGCCTCCTGATTTGATAGCAGTGACAAACATGGGATTACACAAGATACCAGCACACAGGGAACTGGGCCACCTGGACAGATAACTCTTGAAAAGATCATGTGCTCTTGGCTAACCTTCCTCCTTGGGGCCAATGCCAGGGAGTGCACAGTGGACACTGGTAGCACTCCATTTCTATGGTCTTTTTAGGGAGACACTTTTTTTGAGTTCTAGACCTTGGCCTAACTCAGCCCTGCTTGCCAAACAAGCAAAACTTCTACTTAATTAGTCCCACCCGTGTCTTCAGCAGCCTCTCCATTCATTTGGCTTAAAGCATCCCATCCATGCCTTATCACAAACTCTAGCCACGTTACTATGATTATTTTAAGCATAATCCGAGCACAATGCCGAATAGCAAGCAATCACTGCTCAAGGAGTAAGTCTGCCTGACCTCTGCAGAACTGGAGAAAAAATTTGCAGGATTACGACAGAAGCCTAGAGAAAGGGTCGACTTTTCCTCCTGCCCACCCCCCTTCCTTTGCTCTAGCATCCAGTACACGCTGTCCTCTTTACTACTTTGACGCTGTCCTTAACATTTTAGACCTGAATGAGAAAGTGCAGAATGAGCAAGCTCTGTGATTCAGGGGTATTCAAAAGAGGAAAAAAAGGGCAACTGTTAGGCAGCACCTGCCAGGAGGAGAAGGAATTGGTCCATGTCCCAAGAGGCAAGAGTCCATAGTCTTTGAATTTCAAAGGCTTTTAAGAAAGAGGACCTCAAGATACTTTTACAAGCTACTTTGAACAAGTCACAGGTTGGTACTCTGCCCATTTTTACTCCTCTCCTTGTTTCCACCTAGACAACTTTGGTTTTTTCACCTGGTAAAAGGCTAAATAACTTCAGTAACTTTAAATAACTTCACCATTTATGGGCACTTGCATGTCAGTTAGCTCTCGCCTGCTGCTATTTATTGGGACAGTGTACCTTCTTGGAAAAGAGTCCTTGGAAATTATACTGACATAAAATGCCTCGGTTCTTCAACCCTACCTCATCATTCTAGTACACCAGCCAGTGAATACAGAAAGCTTTCTTCTGCAGTGCCCCTTCTCCGTCCCCTGCTCCCTCCCCAGAATTAGGACATGGCTGGAACCAGGCAAAGTGCTGTTTGCAACCGTGCATGCTTAATATTAAAAATGGAGTCCTGTACAAACCCAAGACTGTATCTCAGGCTGCCTGCAATCCAGCACCCATACACTGCCCAAAAACACAAAGACAGAACTTATAAGTTTAGATAACAACTGTAGCAAAGTACAGACAAAAAACTGTAAGCAATCCCTTTTAAATGCAGACAGGGCAGGGAGCAGCTGCCAAGACGTGCTGGTGCTAACCAAGGCCCTTGAACGTTTGAGTTGTTTCACTTCCAGGTTTACACCCGGAGTCTTTGGTGGGTAGAAGTCATCTAGGGACACAGTCAGGCCTGGGAGAGTACCTGCAGCTGCCGTCCCACCAAGAAGGGGCCAGCTGGCACAGACAGAGGAGGGCACAACATCCCACAGCTCCAGGCAAACCAGCCAGCCAGCACAGGAGAGTACAGACAGATCTTCCTGCTCTGTTCCAGGCACGGACCCAGAGAGGTCAGCACGATGCTGGGCATGTCAGAGAGGTCTCTGCAAGCCCAGTGCTCTGCCGTGCAGAGGAGCAGTGCTGGCAGCAGAGAGGTAACAGTGCCAGAACCTAATGCCTGTGAGTATTAATAGTCGTCACATGCTTGTCAGGAGGAGCATTTACCATTTTGTGAGCACACACCACCAGTAAGAAGACATATTAACAGCAGATCTGAGACACCCCAAAAGCACATTTACTAGGAGAGCATACGATAAAAATAAAACGAATCACAGGTCTGGTCTTGTTGACAACTGGACCTTGCAATGTGCTGAACAGCATCTGCCGGGTACTAAATCCCCAGCTCATGCTGACTTATTGGAGAGAAGAGCAATCTGCTACATCATCCACCTGCTGCTAGAGCAGGATTGGGATCGCTACTGAAGAACTTCAGGAACGCCATGTGCCGAGTGACAATAAGCCCTCCTGTTCTGGCGGGATTTTTTGATCTTCTGGAAGTATACAGAGAAAAGCTTGGGGGAAGAGTCCCACCATCAGCCAAGTGTGCAGGTGTGCTACTGAGAAAAAGAACTGAACTGGCTGGGAAGCATCATGGTGTAAATGCCATTGTCCTGATGCACGGATTTTCACAAACATTACTACACAGCTCAGGCACTGCACTTCACAAGCTAAACCACATCAGTCCTCCGGACTGACAGTGGCTGTGAGAAATGGTCTTCTTCAGGAAGAAGAAGAATTCAAAGCACCCTACAGGACACAATTCACGTTCCTCCATGGCTATCCCAACAAGTAAGGGTAAGATGAAAAGCCTGGGACAGATGTCATCAGCTCTCAGGAGCCTGACAAGCACTAGAAAGGAGTGCTTTCCAGCACCAAGAAAAGGCTGGGAGTATCACCTTCCCCTGGGTACATAGCAACAGTTGCTAGTTTTGGCAGGCAGTGAGATGCAGTGCAAGAAGTGAGGGTGACATCATTTGATTATCACCTCGCTTCCTTTGGATTCAATTGGATTCCAATAAGAAATTATTTTTAGAATCGCTACAGACAAAAGCCACAGAAACTAATTCATTACAGATTTGGATAAAGGAGGCTGGGGACTGTGCCTTAAAAAGGCACAAACATTAGGAAATCAAAACCACAGCAGAAATAACATGTACCTATTAGCAGTGAAGATAATTAACCTTCTGAAAAACATACTTAAAAGCAATGGAGAATCCACTCCACCTTTTAGATTTTCAATTTACAGCTAGTCAGCCTTCCAAAAGGTGGGATGAAGCTGAAACTGAATTTGGGATTTACTGTTGAAAGAGCTGATGTGAGCTCTGAAGCTTTTATTCTGCCCTTAAAACCTTAGTTTGCCTGCTGCCTGCCCTTGGCAAGTTAATATAAAGAAACTTAAGAATTAGCAGAGGGTATCATGACATATGACTTAAACATCCAGGGAAAGCAGTACAGGGAAAAACAAAAAAAAAATAAAACAGCCCTCCAAAAATGTTAAGCCAGAGTCCATTGCTTTTGCAGTGTACATGAGAAATTAATAACACCATGCCTTGTGCCACTGAGAGCTTGAAAGCAATTGATCTTGCCTCTAATTTCAAGTTATCCATGTTGTTTGTTTAGGAGAAGAGGCTCACATGACAGGCTGGAGCTTCTGAAGGAGACCTTTTGCTGAAGCAGTAGCAGCTCTCTGGAAATAAATAACTGTGGGGATTCCCACAGCCGCGTGTTCGTCAGCAGCCATCCGCTGCTTGGCAGCGAACAGCACTTCATAATGTTTGCGCAACTGCAAGTACTGGTATTTACAGCAAATGGCTTCTTTTTACATCCCTTACTTTCAATATTTGATATCCTTTACAAATTTTAATGCACCTATGTATTGTCTTGTGATTTTTAGCATGTCATTTAATATGCTCATACAGTGACAGACTACTGAACTACTGAGTGATGTGAGGAACCATGTGGTATGTCACAACAATTTGTTTTATAAAATAACAGGGGAAAACTTTCCCTGCTTTCACAGCAAGGACAAATTCTCTTCTTTGTTTGCCCCAAGTGACAGTGAGAAGGAATGTTTTGAGCAAGAAAGGAGCTAAAAAAGGCAAGACAGAAACAAAACTGCACTGTCAGGTTTTCATTTTGTTACAAGCCTCATAATCAAACCCAGAGACACTCCCTAGCAGGGGCCCTGGACTATCACATCATCCCCAGTGCAGAACTTCTGACTGACGTAAGCAATTTACTTGTCTGCTAATTTGATTTCTACAACTCACTGCGCTGGGATGTGACCGATAAGAGCTGACTAGCAATTCCCACAGACAGGGATTCTGCAGTGCCCTGTGTGCTGTACAGTGCAGCCAACTCCACCCATTTCTTTCTGCACATGCCACTGTCACCTGCAAATCTCAGGCAGACACACAGGACTTTCTATCAGCAGGACCATATGTGTCTGCAGAGATAGCAAAAGCCACAGACTGCCATCATCTAGCCAAATAAACAGCTTCACATACAAGAAGTGACATGCAGCAAGAGAGATCCAGGAGAGGACATAGTTTAAGCTTCTGAAATTCAGAGGCTGTTGCTTCACGTAACACTTCTACCAGATGCAGTAGGCAACCCAGTACCCACAGATTCCTCTGCAACACAGGTTCCTATTACAGGGAAGTCAAAGTCAAGAGGGACAAACCATACCAAAGCACAAGAGATAGACTTCTTAGAAGCTGATGTATCTAAATTGAAGGGTTGTTTTTTTTTTTTTCATGTGTGAAAGGCCTTGGATAAATACTTTGCTAGAAGGAAAGAAGGGGAAAACAGACGGCAAAAGGCAAGCCAGCAAATAACATGAATTATCTGAAAATATCTGGTGAGGTAGGGGGCAATAAATTACAAACCATCTGGCCTGCAGAGATTTATGACAGGCTGTCTTGCCAGCGAGGCCAAGCAACTCCTTTTTCTGGAGTGGGACAGGCAAGGCAGCACAAGGGGAAAGACTGAGACACTTGTTTACTGGAAAAGTAGATTCTTAAAACCCTCAGAGAAGGCAAGACAGACTGAAAAGGAGACTACTCAAAAAGCTCAGGCCTCCTTGAGCTACATGCCTTGAGCTAAAGGTTGTGCTGGTACCAGTAGCCATAACTGCCTCCTGCAAAGGAAGAGGCATTGCTGCTGGAGGGCTGGAAGGTGCCTAACCTTACGAGCCCAAGTACCATCACACCATCCTCCTCAAGGGCCAGCAAGAATTTACTGTTCCCCCTGGTGAAGGGGTCAGTGCACAACAGACTGGCAAGTAGCGACAGATATGCTCCCCAGCACTGCTGCATCCTTTCTCCCTCTCCAAAAGCACTCACCAGGGCTTGGGGACTGCAGCTCCTCAGGACAGCACCCAGGGACCCCTGGGGCCTGAAGCACCAGCTTTCTGGTATCAAAATATGGTTTACTATCAGTAGAAGATAGACAGCATAGTATTTTCTAAAATCCATACAGAAGAGGACATATCTCTCCTAGGTCAATCCTGCACCACCACGTTTTAGGAACCGCTGAGAAGCTGAGATTCCTGCAAACTCACAGGAGGCAGGTGTCTGCTCTCATCCAGCAGCTCCTGAACAACTGCCTCCTTTCTGCCTGCAGAGGGTTTTTTTTAACTGTTTACAGTTCCTTTGATCTGTTCCTTCTTAACACTGGCAAAACAAACTAAGGAGCTAAGGAGGTAGGATCTTCCTAGCTAATAGCTTCAGCATATATTAATCCCCCCTGGGGCATCTTCCCAGAGTCATTTTACCAGCAGCCACTGCCTTGCTTGCTGGTTGTTTTTAAAACTACTTAAATATTAAACCAACTTCAGAACCCTACTGTAAACATTTCAATAATAAGGCGTATACCCTCTCCATCTCCAGCAGATGTGCACCACGCAGGGGACAGAGGGTGAGGAAGAGCAGGATGACCCCCACTTTAGGCATCTTGGATGTCCACATGCGTGAGGCACAGTGGCATCTGAAGTTAGACTGCGACAATTTTCTCCTCTCTCCCCAGAGTTATTTTGGGCCTTTAGCTTCTTCCTTTTCATCACTAAGATCAAGCTCGGCGCAAGCTGTTCTCATCTTTGCATGTCCAGAGAAATAAACCAAGTTATAATAATAGCATATGAAAAAGGTGATACTTTTCCAAGACTGTGGTGTTTCGACCAAAGTAAGTGGGGACACATCACTCATGCCCAAAAACGAAGTGAAAGGCAAGGAGGCAGAGAGGTACAGAAGTGGAATTAGTACTAGCAAGACACACGGTAATTCATCCAAATGGCCTTTCTTCCTGCCCTTCTCAAGTGAACAACTTGTAACAAACAATAAAGGTTTCCTTACCAATAAAACAGACAAAGCACTCAATACCTGTAATTTTAGTCTCGGAGAGTAAACTATTTAATCCTACATTTTTCAATTTCTTTTACTTCTGAAAAGATCATTTACTCCTCACTCTGGTGCTTCCACAGCAATTTATCAGGCGCCAAATGGCAAGATAACAAACTGATCAACCTCAATCCAAAGGAGAAATCTCTCTCATTTAGAGCAGAAATTTTCTCAGCTTTCTCTGAGAAAATCCAGCATGAATAGATACAGTGCTTTTCCTTCTTTCTTCACTTAGAAAAAGCCCACAATCACCACGACGACTGAAGGCCACAGCTTTCTAGAAAGCTAGGCCAAGTGAAACACTTGTTCCTCAAGAGTTTTCCTGACAGCAGAAACAGGGTCACACTAAGTAATAAGCAGCCAGACAAGTGCCTTAAATCACACACCACAGATGCTTCTTAGGCCTCCATGAAGCTAACAGAAGGAAGCACAACCACTGCGGCCAACAAAGGACTGTGGGGAGGTGGTGAGGAAATACAGGGACGCTGCCACAATTTTTACATTGACCATACGTCTGACTGACAGCTCCTCAAAAAGGAAAGACCATGGGGCCAGGCAAACCAAACCCGTGGGTCTCCGTTCTGCGGAGGCGTGACTGGGTGGTGGAGCAGGCAGGAAGCAAAGTATCAACTGGAAAACTACCAAGAATGAAACCTGAAGAATTACCACAAAACCACAAAAATCCAGGAAGGAAAAAAAAAAAAAAAGAGTTTCTGTGAAAATACTGGAGTTGGTTACCTTTATGTAGATGACTCTTCATGCTTCCCTAGACTGAGTCACCCTGTGAACTGCCTCACAGTCCACCTGTCTGCCAACTCCTGGTTAAACTTGAACGTCCTGCGACTGAAATGAACCCACAAAGGCTAAAAGCCTACAAGGTAACATGGTTTTCTTTGTCCAGCACTTCCAGATGCATCAGCATTCCCCTTACGCTAACCCTTACATATCTTCTGTGTCTGCTGTTGGTATGTTTCTGACTTTAGAGCCCACAAAAACCTTGGACTTCGCCTTTTCAATCCATCCCTCTCCACGTACTGGCAACATCCTTCCGCAGCTCACTCAGCCCTGGCATTGTACCACCACTGTGCAGCATGCATAGGATCAGAAATTTTTGTGTCCCATCACTTGCCCTTTCACCATTCTTAATGTTTCAGTGCAGACTTTGCCCAAGCATGGCTGACAAATCCTGCCCTCTTCATTTGCAATGCACCACTACAACACACACTATGCCTACTGCTCCCCCAGTGATCTCCCCTTCCCTGGTACCACCCCAGGTCAGAGATGTTGCACCATCACCTGCTTCCTGCACAGCAGTGAGCCCTTCTGTGTGCACTGGTTAGCACTCGCCTTCAGGTGCAGTTTAGCCAGGGCCAAGTCTCCCTGGACAGAAGCTTGCAGTACTTCATACAAGAGATACCACATAAGAAACAAAAACACAGTACAGTTTTGAATGTGGATCTGTTTTCAATTTTTCATTGCTTTGGATATAAATTTTTTCTGCCACCTATGTAAACAATTTTTAGATACTGGAGGACACAATTGCTGCAGATGAATGTGGGCACCAAAACCACTCTGACACCATCTCTTACAGAAATCAAGCTGGATTCGGCACTTTCACTGTCTGCCTACTTGCAGTTATAGTGGAGGGGAAGAAAAAAAAGTATTACTTACATTCCCAGCCTTCCTCCCCAAAACAGGAGCACACTCCTATCTCTTAGGTGACAATATAAACTTAAAACATTTCTCCTGCTCTCAATAAAACCATTTTAAAACCAGTAGTCAGGAACAAAACAAACATCCCAGCTACTGTAATGTGTATTACTCAGTGATTATAAACACTATACACCCACCTAGACTTTTCACTTGATGTGGTTGGAAACTGCTATGTGAGGTGGAAAAAGTAAGTTAGGCTGCTTTTATTTTTGGCATTTGTCTAAGCGTTTAGGCTACTGCAGCAGTACATTTACTCTGGCTCCTCATGCTGCCTGCAGCCATCTGTGTAAAGGTATTTTGTGGCTATTTTTTGGGGAGAAGAAAGAGGTATCATCCCCCCGGTGTCTCCTACTCCCTCACGGTGCCAAGCTGCAAGAAGTGAGGGCACTGGTAGAGGATCTCCCCTTCCCTGCCTGTCAGAGCAGAACTGGGCAAGGTAAAGCTCTGTCTAGCCAACAAAGCTCTTTACCGAGAATATCCCTATTAAACACAGTCTTATCAGAGACCAGTTTCGGCAGTCTGAAGCAGTGGGGAATTAACTCTGTCAATATTTAACATTTCCAGCCAGGATTAAAGCCCAGACCCAAGGGACAAGAGCAGGCACAAAAGCCACAACAGGCACCCAACTGTGCGCTCACTTTGCCAGAAGCCTGCCGCAGCAGCTAGGCTCAGGCTCTGTAACCCACCATCTTGCTGGTACCCCAGTCCCCTGAAGGGCTCACTCCCAGGCTGCTGAGGAAGGAGGATGCTGAAACTTGCCTCTCTCACAGGATGCAGAGGAAAGGCTGTGCCCATGGGTTGGCCTGAGGAAAGCCTCGCGGTCCAGTGGCATCAGCTTGTGTGCAGAGGGCAGGAAAGCCAGCCTGGAGGTGGGTAGACAGTGGTCCACAAGAACAGCCTGGGACTGTCCGGATGGGAGGCTCACCAGCACTTCCCAAAAGGGTGTCACCAGCCAGCAAGGTGCCGGGCCAGGATGTAAACTCATTTGGTATGTTCTTTCAACAGCTTCTGTCTCTAATCCCCACCCCCAGGATCAGGCTAGATCTCCTGCCTTATCCACAGGATAAGGCCATCTATCCACAGCACAGCCCTTGGGGCAGGGCTGGTGAGACCAACACCACCTGCTTTCCCTCCAGGGTGAGCCTCCACTACCATGGCATAGCTGCCTGCCCAGCCTGGAGAAGGTGCAAGCTCCACCCCACCACCCCATGAGTAAAGATTTTAATGGAGACCTTGCTCCTCCTGCTACTTATTGAAAGCTGGCAATGCTATTGATGGACACTCCATAAAACACATTTGTAACATGGTGCTAATAAGGAAGCAGTGAGGCTATTGTGCCCTGTCATTAGTGATCCTGGTGAAGAGAGACATCATGCTGCCCTTTCCTACAGAAAGAAATCTCTGCCAAAAAAAAAAAATCAGTGTTGCTGTACCATTTTAGTCAGACCAACCACGCCTGGCACAGAGCTCCTCAGGTGTAGGTGCTGGGCTTTTGCCAGAAAAAGTCAGCCTAGGTAAGCAGTGAAAATAAACAGTATGTTACAGGAAGCACTGCAGTCTGCTCTTTCCCCTCCTCCCCCACTTAGATAAGACACTGTCCAGCAAAATATGCTGGTCTTTATGTTTGGTGCAACAGGGGATGCTTGGAGTGACTGCCATTGCAAAATAACTAACTCGCATGTCATGGCATTAATTATAATACTTGTGATTGTAATAAAGGCTATTCCAAGCCTGTAATACACTCTGCAGTATTGCGTTGTCTTCTTAATGTAAAAAATATGGAAGTACCTTTCCTCAGACTCATAGTATTGCTGTGAGAAATACTGCTTCTCTGAAGACATACACAACTGGTGGAAAAACACCCCATATATAAATAGGTAGAATGACACAAAAATCAGAGGTTAAGCCCACTAGCCTTTTCTATTTTTCCACTGGCATTATGAGAGAGCCTAACAAAGAACTGGAAGAAAGGTTAGAAAAGTTGTGGGAATAAAGGAAAAGAGGCAGTTTTGCTCTTACCTTTATTTATGCTGTATCAAGACTCTTAGATGAATTACAGCCTTGGCTCAAAAAAACAGAACATGTATTATTTGTTGCATATTAATCTACATACCAAAATCATCCATGATAAAGATTGCTTAATATTTCACTATAAGACCCTCTGTATTTATTGCTGTTCAGAATTTCCACACCCCTCTCAATAAAGCAGAAGTGCATTTCACTGTTTGCCTAAACTACGATGATTTTGAAGCCCTTATTCTTCCTCCAAAGCTTCCTTTAATAGATACTAAATAGTTAAGCTCATTACTGAGTCCAATTACAAACATCAGGAAAATGCTACCACTGCTTTTGGCATAAAGTGCAAAAGTTACCTTTGTGCTTGACTAAAAGCCTGAAAAGCAAACAACATACACAGAACACATTCTTCAAGAAGTGAACACAAAAAGCAGATTGACTTTGTAGGTGTCATGTGGGAGCAAAGCAGGTAGAACCTACTGTTCCCACCCCAGCACCCCAGGCAGCAGGTGCAGAAACAGCTGTGCAGCACCAATTGGGACCCTGACCACTAACATCCATGCAAGCACAGGAAAACCCAAACTTGAACCTCAGAAAATAAGCGGTCATTAAAAAAAAAAAAAAAAACAGGTACAATCCTGGTCTCTCCTGCAGCTCCAACAGGACCTCTGTCTCATGTAAGCAGCAGCTCAGCAAGTGGAGTGAGAGCAGAACATGCCCCATGATGTAGAGGTCTCTGGTAAATGCCTGAGTGTTAAATCCAGCCACAGGAGCCAAACAGAAATGCAAATACACTGCATGCACAACTGTAAGTTATTAAACGTTTTAACTTACTCTGATTTAAACATGACAGCATCCAGGGAAAATTAAGTTTTTATGGCACTTATGCTATATCAAGGACTGACTACTATAAAGAGACAAGAAAAGATTGGAGATTGCAAGTGAAGACTGCACTACGTGAGATGTTTCTAGTTGCCTTCAAAGTGGTTCCCTGTTTAAAAACAACAAGCTTTGGTCTGAGCTTTAGAAATCTACTGGCTATGCAAACCTGCTATTACCAGTGTGATGGTATTTCTCATTTGCAAACTTCTCATGCACCTAACAGTTTGTGCCCCTCCTGATAAATACAATAACCAGAGTTAACTGTGTTAACTAAAAGAAAAGACACATGAGAAACTGCACTTCTGTGTTGCAGAAGACAGCCTCGGAAACTGGGTGAGGCTCAGAAAAAGGTCTCAAGAAACAGAGAGCACAGGTAGAACCCAGCTTTACAAGCCTGTATATGCAAACTCCGGAATGCAAGCCTCTCTCCCGCTGCTGCTGTGAACAGGACCCACACTAGAAGCCAGCCTGGTGTAGCAGCCCCATGGAGACATGGTCCATCACCACAAAAACTTAACTAAATTTAACACAAGAAGGAACCAGGCAAGACAGCAGAAAGTCCTGGCTGTCTGCCTTGCTCCCTGCAGTGTCAGTATGTGTCTTAAAAGAAAGACGCAATGAAGCCACTAATAGCCCTAGCATTTAAGACTTCATTTTATTTAGCTTGCATAGTAAGAGCTTTAACAAGACAAGGCCTTCATCCCAAAGAGTGTGCATTTCTTATTTAAAACCTATTTGCCCTTTTCCAAACAAAATGCAGAAGCTTTCAGTGAACCAAAACCCATGGGGAGATTTTCAGTCACCAGAGGCAGCAGTAGGTGTCTTGATTCCTACCCAAGTCAGCAGAAATCAGGTGCTTAACACATTCACGCCTCCAAAATCCCCTCAGTACTAGCTTAATGAAACAAAAGGGAAAAGCAAAGGGGTTTTGTCTATAGGCTGCTTCTCAAACAAAGAACACAAATTGCATGTGACAGGCTGCTGCACGAGTTCAGCTGTATGTGTCTACGTGCAAGTGGAAGAGCTAATGGAGAAGTATGCCAACTTCAGAAGGTCATATTGCTACCAGCCATTTTTTATAAAAATAAATAAATAAAAGGCATTCCAGAGATCCTATGGGCCCTGCTACACAAGACCCCTTGATGTGAACAACCTGCAATTTGGAACTAGCATACGCCACTGCCTGCCCATGTCCCCAGATCCCATGGGCCACACAGCTCAAACATCAGGGCTGGCCTTCCTGGGAGCACTGCACCATTGAGACTCCCATTCTACTGTCCTAAGAGCTAATGTCAGTCAACCCCAAACCTTCCTCTTTCTCTTTAAAGGCATTTGTCTTTGGTTCCAGTGCATCTGTTTGCAGTAGCATTGCATTTCTGCTGCTACAGCCATGAAGCACGTACCTGCCAAGCAGGATGGAAGGGCTGCTATGAGGAACATGTTCTTCAGAGGCAACGCTGCCTCAAGCGGGTCTCTCCCCCACTGCCCAGGCCTGTTCCTGCACCAGCCCCCAGGATTTTTTGGAGATGCTGTAACTAACCCAACATAAAACTACCCATGATTTTCTCCTGGTGTATCATCTTCCACCCTTAGCAGCCTAGAGAACTACCTGCCAACACACAGCTCCACCACCACAATGCGAGACCCATACTGGGTGGCACTGATCCAAACAGGCTCGCATAGTCTTTTTTTTTTTTTCTTCCTTTTCTTTTTCTTGACAGATTTTGGCCAGATCAGAACTCTTAAGTGGCCTGCTGATGTTCATGAGGAAAGGGAGGAAACGGGAAACCCCTGAGAATGCGGGGAGAAAAGGGGGAATGAAGGACAACCAAAGCCCTTCTTAGGTTAAGCTTATATCACTACGGAAAATGTAGCTGTTAGAAGTTGCACTCTTTTCTGTGCTCTGAGCTGCAGCCAGCATCAGTGAGCATGGGAACATTCCTGGGAAGTTACAGCCATGACTTTAGAGGAAATCAATGAAGCACCCCAAATTCAAGTTTGTTCATTTTTTTTTTTTTTTTTTTTTTAGCCTGGTTCATCTTTCAAAAGCAACGAAAGAGCAGAATACAAAATTTAGATCCAAATCCTCCTGTGGACTAAGACAGGGGGCCAGGTCAGGCATCTACTAATTAGAAATCTCACCTAGACCCTGCTAGCTTCCAGAAGGCTTTTCTGCTTGTAACTTCACAGCACTGCAACTGAACCACCATTTACTTGATACTAAATAACACTAATAAACACTAAAGTTTGTAAACACACTGGCATTTGGATGTGGGTTTTAGTTCACAAGGCAACACCAATATTTGGCAATACTGGAGAAACCATACACGGAAGGTTATGTTCCCACACTTAGCATCCAGGGAGAAACATCCACCATGGTAGTGTGCTAATTTGAAACCAGTTCATAAGAGCCAGCACCTCCCTCAGTTGTTAGCATTTAAAAGAGGTCGAGGCTTTCAGAGGGACTCAAGAGAATTAGATGCTCCAGACTCACCGAATTTCAATTAGATTTATGCACTTCTTTCAGGTTCTTCTAAAATCAAACCCATTGCTTACACCTATAATCATAGCTCAGTTTTGAAGTGCCTTTCTCCCTTTGTGCTATGCAAGTCTTCACTAGGGAAAATCATTTGTGTGGATGATTAACTTAAAATGAACTTAAGTATTTCTTGAAGTAAACACAACTTAAGCACATTTAGATTTAAGTAGGTACTTGCTTGCTTTTCTGAAGAGAGATGAACTTAATTACATGCCTACCTGTTTTTCTGAAAAGCAGTCCTTCACACGTCCAGTATTCCTTTTTGCGTGGTTTTGGATTTTTTGCTTGCTTGCTTGGTTTGTTTTCTTTTTTAAAAAATACATTCACACCACACTAGAGAATCTATAAACTTAGTACTTTCAGACTGGGATATGCAAGTACAAAGCATCACAGAACACCAGACTGCAAGAGACCTCAAGGATCATCCAGTCCAACCTTTCTTGACAAAGCATGATCTAGATGGCCCAGCACCTTGTTCAGCTGAAACTTAAAAGCATCCAATGTTGGGGAATCCATCAGTGTACTTAATTTTAATACATAATTTTCCTCTGAAGAAGACAGTTTACACATACCAAGTTTCACTACAAATTTAAGCAATATATGTTTAGCACTAATTGTTGGATACACCATATTACTGTGTAGCATGTTAATCTTCTAAAATCTTGAGTGTGATGTTTATTTAGCTTAATACTCTGATGTTTATTTAGCTTTAATACTCTGTCCCTAAACAGTGGTCTAAACTTGGCTTCTCCACATACTCTGTCTTACCGTATTCAATTTGTCAATAATCTTCCCGAAAGCTGCACTCAAAGGGCAGTAAAATGTCAAGATCCATGAAAAGACAGACATATTTTGATTCATCTTATTAGAATACTAACTTTCATATTCTAAGTAAAGCTCAGATGAAAGGCACTAAAGAACCTCCCAATGAAACATGGGGAAGTCCTTGACAGTACCTTACGTAAGGCGTTTTCTTTACAAAATAAGCACAGCAGGCACTGAATGACCATCCTCATCTACCTCTGACAAACTGGAACTTTTAATCTTTACAAGCACAGAGCTTGGCCAGAGCACAGCTAGGAAAATCCAGAGGGGGTAAGTCAGGGACACCAGCCGAGGTCAGCTTGCCTGATACCACACTCTGTTAACATTTCAGCTGCGCCAGAGAAGAGGCTTTATGGAGAAAGCGAAGTGACTATGACCTTTTGCACATCTGTGACACAATCCACTATTAAGCAAAATTAACTGATTACGTAGCAAACATGGCAAAATGAAGCATGGCTTCTCTGACAGTGCTATCTCCTTTTAATGAGGCACAGAACAATCTGCTACCAGGGCTAGTGCTGCAGACAGTGTTTATGTTAATGGTCGCAGCTCATGTAGCTTTTTATAGTTGAGTACTTACCTTAGATGCCAGAGGAATCACACACTGACTGCTGAGCCTACTGAGGCACATCTGACCACGTCACTGGATATTAACAGACTTGTATGAAGGACCTCCAACAGTTTAATATTTTTAATGACATCTACTCTAGTCCTCTAGACTAGATCAGCTTTGGCTATTGCAGAGGCCTCCACCTTGCCTTATAAACACCTAGTTCAAGGTATTCACACCTGTATGGCTCACCCTTCTCCATTACCTTGAACTTTCCTTGCCTCCAGTATGTTGTGCTGGCTAAGCTTAACTTACCAGGCTTTTGTAACTCATGGAGCAGCTGAAGAACATTGCTAAGAAACCCTACAGGCAATTGGGGAATCAGCTAAACTCTGCACAAAATAGGTCACTTGTGCATTACTGAATGTATTCAGTGCAATTACAATCACAGAAAAACCACTTTGAACTGGAAAAAAAAAAAAAATACAGTAGGGAACAGAAAAATGGGGAAATCCAGCAACAGCAAATGTGAGGCTGTATCCCTTCACAAGAAAATGCCATCCACAGAGCAGCCTGTCTGGAAAAAGAATATGCTTTAAAATGGCCATGGCTTTTAACACGTAATTAAAGGCTGCAAGAGAACATATTTAGGTTTTCTAGTACTGTGATGAACACTGGAAGCAAGAACATGGAGTAACACACTGGAAATCTGTAACAAGACCCTTCAGAAAGGAACCAAATGGGAGCTGCTACCCATGCAAGAACCGGGTGGGAAACTCTCCCAAGAACCCCACTGTCTTTCTACAAAGCCCCATCATCACTTGAAACTTCTCAGAAGAGCGCGCTGGAAAGGGGAAGAGCATGTGTTGCAGGGATTTTAGCCTGTAAGACAGAATTAAGAAACAGTTTCCAATTCCCAGATCTTGAGCAGTCATGAAACTTTGAAACAAAGTCTCTGGAATCTGCTCCCCAGTGACTGTCAACACCAACTCTTCTGGCCTGGATATCCTGCTTAAAATTCACACCCAAATAACACTAATGAACAACTCTCACTGAAGTAAGGCTCTTCCCCCAAGGAGCCATAAAGTCTTGTATTAAACATATCCTGACATGTGAATGCCTCGCGTTAACAAAGCAGGTTGGCACAGAACACAAAGATGACAAGTACATTAGTGAGCATCCCTTCCTGGACAAAGCAGTCCATGGGCTGCACTTCTTCCTCTTGAAGACAGAATCCCTCGCAATCCACTACAGGACTGAGTGTTGAATTATGGGAAAACAAAAATACAACTTAATGCCTTTAAGAATAGTAACAGCTCACCTTGGAAAGTAGAATTTAAACCATTTTAAATGAGACAGCCAAGAAAACGTGTGCTATGCTGAGGACAATTCTTACAGAGTAGCATGCAGACTGACAGGAAAAAAAAACGTGAGGTACAGGGTATTTCATGTCAATCTATTTTTTTTAGTATTAATTATCAAATTATTTCATGTCAATTAAAATCAGACTCTGCTCCATTTTTAAGACACTTTCCAATCAGGCCATAAGCACTGCTGGAAAAAAACAAGACTGTTTTCTTTGCAGCATTGTTTCTTCTTGTGTGAGGTATATGTTTTCATCATCTAAACAAATGGGTTTCATACATTAAAAAATACGTGAAAATAAAGCTATTCTGATTCCTTGTTTCACTTGAGAAAAACAGGTCTAAAGATTACATACAGGATAGCAGTGATGAAGAAAGTGATGGACACCGCACAAAATCATGTGACTAATTCCTCCATTTCCCTCTAATCCCTCTGAGAATGGAGGATATTTACTTTTATCATCACCATTGTTCAGTTTCCCAGCCCTGACTTCTAGTTACAGTAGTACAGTACGCAATGCTCAGAGTTGCCGAGTCAATGAAAAAATAGCTCAAGTAATTAGAAAACAAACAAAAAATAGACTTTTCTTTCTCTTCTCCCCTCCTCCTCAACTAAAGCAACATCACAGACTGTGAATCAAAACACAGCCATCAGATGTCCATATCAAAAGCCTTGTACTTGCTATTTCTTTTGCTTTGTGCATAGACAAGAGAAAAATGTTTTGCTTAGAGTTAGTCATCATAAAGTACCTGCTGAGTCAATCATTTATCTTTGCAATGCCATGGATCTCAAGATGTAGACTGCTGTTTTGTGTACAGTGTAGGTATTTTTGGTTGCAAAAATCTGGACTGCAGATCTTTGGAGGAGAGAGTATTAACTAGAGAGAGGCCACATCGGACGTTTGATCCTAATGTTTGTGGGCTTAGGAGCAGCATGGTTTTGCATTACTTGTTCAGTTTTAAAACGTACCTGCTGACACACTCAAAGGAGTTTTATCTTTACAAGGAGATCAAGAAACGTATTATATTATCTTATGTACAAACTCTTTCTCTCTTTGTGCCTAAGTCTGGACCATATGTATTGCTAACACAAACTGGACCCCAAAAGCTTCTCTCAGACTGAAACTGAAAATTAATCTCATGTAAGCATCCCAACCAGTAGATGAAAAATAGTCACCATTTAAGTAACAACAGGAAAACTGGAATCCATTTACAGTATGTTTTCAATACAAGCATTTAACACAGCCATAAAGACTCCAAGGGACATGAGGATGCCTACTTCCAGGTAGAGATGCTGTGGCTGCCTTGAAAGGCACAGGCAGAATGGAAAATGTACTCACTTCACCACTGCCAGTGTACTTCTCTCTAAAGAAAGCAAATGGCTGAATAATCAACTGCAAATGACTTCTGGGTCACAGAAGGAGGTGGAGAGGTTGAAACCTTGAACTACTGCTGCTGCTGATCTATAGTATCCTTATCTCCCTGCTCCCTATGGCCTGTAGTTGCTTGTTATCTTGAAGGATGAATGACCTGCCTGCAATGAATTATGTCTGCTTATCTTCCAGACTGGGTATACACAAAGTCATTAAGTCATCTAGGAGTATTGCCCCAAGGGAATTACTAAATGAATACAAAAGCCTGTCCTGCTCTTAGCTGTTGTGTCAGTCTTATGCATGCTTCTGGTGCAGGTGCTGATGAGGCGAGGAGGGGCCTGAACATCTCTCACCTGTTGGTGCATCTGTTTTCCGCTGTTTGACTTTCTGCTCCTGGTGTTGCAAAGTTAGATAATGACAGAGTAATAACAGCAACCATTTTGTTCAGAGGAATGGGAAATGCAGCCCTCTCTGGCCACCAAGAGTTCCAAACCACAAATGTACCACCTGGAACAAGCAGCCACTGAGAGACTAGCAGAGAGCTCACAGCTATTGTGTTTGTGTTGGGATATAATGGGGTTTGTCCAGCTGAAAGGGTGCTGAACCTCTGAAGAGCAGCTTTTTTTTTTTTTTTTAATTAAAAGAAATTGATTTAGTGACAGTATTTACAACAGGGTATCTGACAAGCTCACTGACCTTCACACATACATACAAATGACTGAGGCTTGATGCATCCAGAGGAGCAGATCCTCTCTTGAAACAGTAGAACTGTTAAACATCAAGAACACTGAATCCTGCAGAAACTGAGGAATCACCCCTGAGCAAAGTGTATCAAAGAAGGCTTAGGGCAAAGACTGATCTGCACAGCCAGCCTACCCAGATAACACCTCATGAAGTCTGGGGGATAAATGACATCTTTAAAGAGAGAGGAAAGAGCATGCCTGACAAAGGGTCACTTTTGTTTTATTACAGCCTGGCAAAGCTCTTAACTCACCACTTGCTTGGGATGCTCTATTTACTGTCCTTACTCCCATTGGTCCTTGTACTGAGTAAATTCTGCTGTAGTTAAATATCTCCTTTCAAGCATTCTCAATACTCACAAAAGAAAGCAGCTCAGCAGCATCCTTAATGAGAAGGAATCACACTAGCAACTCCAGACAGCACTAAACTCTTTGGCACCGAGCCTATAAAGCCGTTTTCAAGGGGCAGTTGCTCAGGTTTTATTTCAGTTTCCCATTATCTGCAGCCAGGGGAATGAGCACCCTTAGAGGCGTTTCCTTGCAACAGGTGGTGCAGAAGGTTCTGCACTCCACCCTGTCTACACAGCAACTGAATCCAAGGTCTACTGGAAAGGAAAATAAGCAGGATGCTCTGGGAAAGGACAAACCCACCTGAATGGGAATCTGTGCCTTTAAAAAAGAGCAACAGCGATCTCTAACCTCCTGCCTGGCAATACCTACACCATACACATATAAACAATGCTCAGCATCCCCTCCTAAATTTAAAATAACAGAAAAAAACCCTAATTTTTAAAAAAGCTCAGTTTTCTTCTTGACTCCCAGGCTTCACTAAATGAACACCCCACCCAGCCTGGTCACCCTGATGGGCTTCCCTGAATGTTACCAGATAGAAAATAAAACCTAATCCCTGCTTGAAGGTTCCTGGGATGGGGCCAGCATATTATATATTCCCAGGGCAAAACTCACACTAGGCCTTGCACTGTCACTTGTGCCAAGAAAAGTCTTGCTAGGACATGGAAAAAGGAAATTGCTCCCGTTTCCATGAGGACATTAGAAAACTTTGTCTGAAAACAGAAGATGCCACACAGACGGCCAGAGAGCAGCTAGATTTCGTTTAGAAAGCTCCACACACCACCCTTCTCAAAAGTTTTTGGAGGACAGTACAGGCTTGCTGCTCTTCTGTGTTTTGGTTTGCTTTTTTTAATCAGGACCTTATACATGAATAAAAACACTTAAGTAATCCATGTTTCTTTCTCAAACAGTGCTTCACACCCAGACACGTACCAGGCACCTTCAGAATCGTGATTTTAATCTTATCTTCCTATGCACAGTGGTTTATATAAGCGCTTACTTTTTGTTCTGTTATACAATGACTATTTTTTCACACTGTGCCTTCCAGCCGCTACCATAACTGAGGAGTTAAACTACATGATGGCAAAAAATTTCATTAATAGACTAGCTTCTGAGCTTGCAGTCTGCTAAAGGAAAAATAAAAGCAACAGATTTTCAGTTTCAGCAGATAAGGACAGTAAGGGCTCCCTTGTTAGCTTCTATTTATGGTCCCACAGCAGATGACCTGAATCTCCTCCATACTCATCCCCCTCTACAGAGCCTATAGCTTAGATTATTCACTTCTTAATGAAAACACCACCTGCCAGATGGACAAGAGAATAATTACATTACACTTACATTAATAAAATACATATGAGTCCATTCACTGTACATAAAGCAGTACTTTACATCTGGAGCTGTGTACAGTAGAAAGACTCAGAAATGAGTTTTTTCCTTGCTGAATTTTGTGGTAATGAAGTTCAAGATCTGATTCATGCAATTGTCTGATACAAATCTACTTGATGTGGGAAAGACAGCTCTTGGAGTAATGAACTATCTTTCCCTATTGTCTAAACTCACCGGGTTTCATAAGACAGGGTTCAACTATTGCATCTGCAATGCACTGCTATTCTTACCTGAAACCCTGAGCAAAAAGGAAGAGACATCACCAGGAGCTACACAGAAAGACAGAGCGCTAACAGGAGTTAAACAGAGGCAGGAACCTCACCTGAACTGGTTGAAAAAGCTTTGGATTTAATTCTAGGGGCGAGCAAAAGTTCAAGCCAATTATGCCCCCTCCCCATATCCCTAATATTATCTACAGCATCAACCAACAGCATGTACTACCCTGATGGTATGTTTCAGGGAGCACTTCCACCTCTCTGCTAAAAGCTTCATTATTCATGCTACTGGGAACCAGGAGTAGGGAATTAGAAAACAAAATGTCTCAATGGGTGATATATCACATAATAGTTTCATCATTAAAAAAATGGCCACAGAATGAGTCACTTACTGTACAGACACGGCTGCTTCTGCATTGAACTGAGGAGTGGAGAAAATCTACTTCCCCTACCCAGGAATGTCCTGAACCTTTAATGGGTTTTATTCATGAGGGCAAGGCCAACAGGCACTTTCTTTTGGTTGAATCTGTTTCTCTCTCCCTCCAAGAGAGGCTACATCTTTAACAAAAAAGACTAAGCCTTTGAAGTTTAAACTCCAGAAATTCTGCTGACACAGAAGTTCTTGGTGATGCCATTTCCTTCTGTCTGTCCTGCTACTCCAAACAGCAGCACTTCTCTGGGGCTAGTGAGACTTTTCCAGCCTGATCCTACTTCCTCAGCTCTTGCTCCTTACATGAAGCAGAACTGTAGAAGTCCCTGTGGGGATTTATTAATCCATTTTTGCAGACACCTGAGGAAAAGATTGGTTACTTTGACTGAAAACTTGAATTCTGCCATTCAGTTCAATGGTACCAGAAATGCATGACACATTTGCATCTCCTGAATGACAGTCATCCTCACAGGGTGAAAGAGAAGGCACACACTCTTCAAGCTTACACCTGGTTCACTCCCTCTGCTACTGGAAAAAAAACCCAGTAGTTTCTCCTGAAAAGAACTGTCATAATTTGAAGAAGCAAAGAAGATGGAAGAAGCCCAGAGCTAACACTAAACAATGCTGCAAAAGCCTCATACACAAGCCACCCCATCCTTCTGGCTGATGACTAAACACATATTTCTTTGAGGGAAGAAAACATCTCCATCAGTTCGCTTGAGACCCGAACATCACTCCTAGCCAGACAGCAGTCCTAGTTTCACCAGGAGCCAGACTCCAGCCCTGGATGGTTTCCATCAGGATCCCATTAAGCCTGTGCATGTGCAGCTCTCTCAGAATTTGCAAGAGCTACATGTGTATCCAAGAGCAGACTTGGATATTGTGTTTATTTCTGGCTTCGTAATGGTTCACATGTCCCTTAAACAACAGCCTGTTTTCTGGAAACTCAGTAATTTCTTAAACACGTTCACAAGTTTATCCCTCTTATCTGACAAGCAATACTGAAGTTATCAAATGTCTGTAGCTTTTGGTTTTGCTTTTGATGACAAAAGGCTGCTTCTCTGAAGGAAGATGTTGGTTAGACTGCATACTTCGGTGCTCAGAATCTTTCTCCTCTACAATACCAACACCTGCAGAGGTCCTGTTATATGTGGCTCCTGGCCTGTCTCCTGGGTTCCATCACATTAATTCAAGCAGATGCAACGTGCCACAGAACTGGACTAACGCCTATGTCATGAAACCAGCAATTACCTCACAACCCAAAATATGCCAAGAAGAAGAAAAAAGACTTTGCACAGGGTAAAATTCAGGTAGCTCATGTTATAGGGCCATCCACAATCCCAAGCAATTCCAAATGCTCTTGGCAAAAACATGGTATAGATCTAAATTTCCAAATGCAGCAATGTTTATTGCACTAGTTCAGTGATTCACTAAGTACAGGATGTGCCCAATTATTCTGTCTTTTTCCAATCCTATTTCATGAACTTCAGTTACACGAGTTCAGCAATACATTCTTTCTTGCTTGTCCATTAAAATTCATTTTAAGAAAGGCCATCCAGCTTGAACAATAAAATCACCAACTGGCTATATGAGTGGGGTTTTCTGTTTTGTTGTTGTAACCATGGAATCAAAAACCTTAGCTGTTAAGTGCATGTATTCTGTGATACAATCGCTTTCTTTTTTGTCCTAACCTGCTGAGAAAAGTTTTGCTTTTAACTTGGGATGCTGGGTTCGTTCCAAATTCAAAAATTAAAACCAGCAGTTCTGAGGGACACAGCTATTTAAGCCAACAATATTTGGCTGCCTCACATAAAAATTAGCAGAATTGTTATTACTAAAAACAAACCATTACATCTCTCCAAGATAAATAGAAACTTAGAATTCTGACTATCAGTCCACAAACAAAGCTTCTAATTTAGTTTGTTTGAACACCACATCATGGATAAAACAGATGTAACTTCAATTTCCGTATCTCTAAAGCTAATTTCACTACCTGAAGCAAGCTGGCTGGAAATGGAAGCTTCAACTTTTTTCCCTTCTAAGATGTATTACTACAAGCAAGTATGCTGCTAGCAGTTCCCTCCTACAAACATGGAGCATCTACACTGCTCCACAAGGCAAAGCAACACCGGAAAGCAAACTGACATCATTTGATGTGACCCATTAATTAGACTACCCACTCTCCCCACTGCAACCTCAGAAGGCAGAGACTGAGCTGCTTCGAGACACTAGGATCTGACAAAAACATGCCATCCAAAGCAGGTTGACCAGTTTGAAGCAAGCTCCTCTTCCTCCTCTCGGCAGAGGTCTACCTCCAGCAGCTGCTCAGCACTTCAAGGAAATCAGTGTCACCTCACCACTCAGAGTGCGCACCACACAGTCAGGCTTTGCAACCTCGCGGGAGAGAGACACAAGAATAAGACAGGCCAAATTAAAACTCTAAGCCCATTAATCACACCCTCATTACTTCAGATAATGCAACGTGCAACATGCACCATATGCTTATGTAGGTCTTGCCTTTGGCCATAATCTAGATTATGGGATAAACTAGGAGCAGGGCTGCAGTGAAAAAAAGAAACTACACAAGTGAGGAGCGACAGGCAAGGGTCACATGAATTCACTCCCTCGATGAAAAGCAGTTATGCAAAGAGTTCATACCTGAACTCAAATGGCTCAACTAACATTCCTGACATGAAACTCATCAATTTTTCACATAGCAAGAGGCCAAAACTGACGGCACATATCCACTCTTTGACGCACTCAGTACTCAAAGTGGATCACTGCAGCTTTGCCAAGTTCTCTGTGAAGAACTGCCAAAGGAGCAAAATTGTGTGAAACACCACTATCATTGTTGAAGAAATGTGGAATCACAGCTCCTCTGACCTGCTGCAAGGCACCAAGAAAGCTCTTCAGCTTTGCTGGTGAATTCAAGACTGTACGTGCAGACAATGTTGCATGGTATTTTAAAATCTGCATTAATAGAAATCCTTTAAAAAAAAAAAAAAAAAAATGAAAACTGGACATACATTATTTCTGTACTATATTAAATGTGAATTCTGTTCGTTCAGTATAACTGTAGACTATTTCACACTGAAAAAGAAAATAATTTTGAGAGGGAAATGAGCCATGTGGAGATTTACAAAGATTTAAAATCAAACGCATCAGAAAATGAGTAATCCTATTAAACCAATTGTTTAAACACAATGTTTTTCTAAAAAAGGTGCTGCATTTCCAACAAACTCCAATTTGATATGGAAGAAGCATTGGATAAACTGATATTGTAAACAGCTACATGGTTCTATCTGACCCTAAAATCTGTTTGTGCTAATAGCTAAACTAGAAAACATGCTGCCTGTTTCCACCTCCCTTGCACCAACAGAAAGCTTTCTTTGGGAATTTCATGAATGCAAGCTGCTGAAGGAGCTCGTTACCTCCTGCAGTAGTGGCTATGGAAGAGACACCATCCAACAAAACACCAGTGGGCTCTTTTAGTGCCAAGGCAATGCTGTGGGCTGCCCATTGTGCTAGGTCTGGGACAGAGAGCTGTCAGAAGAGGGTTCTATTTTTAACTTGGCTTCAGTCACTGCTGTGACTTTCAACCCTGTTAGTAAGTGAGAGAAACACCAAAAAATAGATAGACGCTTGAAGAAATTGCAACGCTTGTTCCACTTACATGTGGAAACAAACCTGACACAGAACCAGATCACTCTGAAGACCCTGACAATGGTCACAAACGGAGGATGAGGCAGAAAAAGAGGAAGAGCTGATGCCAGATATGCCTGTTTTCTGGATATGCACTTCCTCCAACTCCCTCAACCAATTCACAGACATTTATGTCCAAGTCTTTGCAGAACAGGGTTTACACTGGGGAGAGGACAAGTCCCAGAGAGAAGCTGACCCTGCAATCCTTTAATGCTTAGCATGTTCTCTCTACAGTCTTAGTCTCCACTCACAAAGTGCCTGAGTTTTTATTCTATTTCTCAGAATCTTTTTTTGCCTGCAGATAGCGAAAGATTGTTTCTAGGTGATAAACTGCGTTAAATTCTCCAACTCCACCTGGCAGAAATAGCAGGACACTTCAAAGAATGTGGTTTGCATGGAAGTCATTTACCTTACAGGGGGCTTTAAAGCACACAATAGAAAATGTCCTTTTACCTTCATCAAAGCCTGTGATGACCCCCGCATCCCATTAGTTTAATAAAATAGAAAAAGGGAAAAAAAAAAACAAGAATGGGGGTGGGGGGTAAAGGTAGGACATGAACTGCCCAAAATCTGTTGTGTATTTATAGTTCCATTCAGCCCACCTGAAAGGGCTCATTTATACCCAAGTAGAAAGTCCAGAGTGCTGCTTCAATTGGGAAAGAGCCTTTTTCTGACCTAAAGAGACCAGATTTAGATACTAGTCGTAGCTAAGTAGTACCAGTGCCATAATGGGAAAGAGATGGGGAGTGGAGCAAGTTTCCCAGCAGAGATGGGAGAAGTAGAGGACCCTCTCCTGCACTGCCCAGAGAGAGCACCTTGGGTACACACAGCCCTTGCTGGGTGCCCACGTGTCAGGGGATGCATCAGTACCCAGAAGAGCTGATGGTGGGGAGGCAGCTCTGGATGATACCACTTCCTCTGGAAGCAGCCCGGAGTGTACAGGACACAGTAAAGAAAACTGCGGAGATGATTGTTTTGCCCAAGCTCTTTCAGTTAATCTTAGATAATATGAGTCACAATAGTAGGTAATAAACAAATGCATAAATATCCAACACTAAGCCTTCTGTGCTCCTTTGATCCCAGCCAGGCATGCTGTCAAACACTTGCAATGCTGCAAACCTTGCCAGGAAGCTGCGGAGAGACACCAAAAACACACACCAAGCAGACCATGCGGTACCTCAGTGAAAAATAGTATGGGCTACCTGCTCTGCTGAAGAGCAGAGTGGGAGAAAAGAGAACTCACTCTCCAAAACCAGAGACAAACACCAGCCAGTCAGCATTCCCATCCCACACACACCCTGGCTGCCACCGCATGGGTGGATGGGCATCATGCCTGCCCAGCCAGCATGGACAAGACATCTTCTCCTACATTTAGGGCACAGGGGACTCAAAGGATAAATATCCTTCTTGGACAGGGACTACAAGCACAAACCATGCTTTTTTTCAGCAGCTACTGTGCTGCAGACTGATACTTTCTCTAACATGTCAATGTGCACCGTTAGAAGCATACGACACTTCTACCTTTCCCCAGCCAGTTTTGTTAATAAAACACAAAGGCGTCCTCTTAAGCAACCTCCCTCATATAATTCCCCCTTAAGCCATCAGTAGCCAGCCATGAAAATAGTCAAAAGGTAAAAGCTGCTCTATAAAGGTCCTAAAGACAACAGCAGTGCTGTGTGCCTTGAAGGAATAATTTGTCCCTGACATCTCAAGCATTCAGACACGAGATGGACAGTGAGGAGACCAGCTTCATGCTCCTTCCCCTCTCCTCCTTAGAAAGGGTATTGTGGGTTGAACACTTTGCTCCAAGAACCAGTAACCATCTCTGGCTTTAAATGCCTTTTTCCTCCAGGAATCATTTTGATGTAGACCACTCTATTTATGATGCCCTTCTGTAATCAGGGATGAAAGAATATCGCTTGCAAGACATGCCTGCTTGGTTCACAACCCATCTCCAGGCAGTGCCAACAATAGGACTGCTTACAGCTAATCCATTTACTTAGCTTACCTGTTATACTCCCATCCCTTTAATAAGCACTGCACAGCCGCTTCAATGAACTTGGAAACTGCTTAGTGATCCATAGTAACCTCCCCTGTGCCACATACTTGGAAAGCTGTGGATATGGATTAAGACACAAGCAAACCAAAATTGGCACAGAGCTTCCAGTGACCTGCTGATGACAGAAGACATCTTACACCTTTCCCTGCACGGAGACAGCACTGTAACTATTAGTGGAGGCAAGCACCTCCCTCTCTATGCCTAACCTTCAAGGAACAGAAGCCAGACATGACACAGAATAGCAGCTCCCTCTGATACCTGAAAAAAAAAAAAAAAACCTATAGTCTGTCTCTTTCTTTACACCACTATGCAGGCAGAAAGGTTTCCAACAGGCCACTGACCTCACTGACAGAAGGGTTTGCAGCCTCCTGCAACTCACTCTGCTATCCCAGAGCTCAGCGTTTCCCAAAGAGCTTCAGCACCACTTCCCCCTTCAAACTGCAGCGCAAGGCAACAAGCAAGCAAAAAGCAGCAAAGGGCAATGTGCATCCTAATGAACACTTAATGTAGAGTTTTGACATTTCTCTGTTTAGGAATACATTTACCTGAAATATCTCTCTTTGTTCAACAACAGATTCATCTCTGTAAGTCCTTCCTGAATATTATTACTACACATAATTTATTGACATGGATTGTTACAAGATAAAGAAGTAACCAACAGTACCAAGTCTTGCAGTTCACAGTGAACAGTGTGGTTTGTTCAACAGTAAACATAACCTTTGATTTTATTTCTAATTGTGACATGGGACCATCATGATAAATTCTTCCACCCTTGGTGGGACCAGGGGTCCCTCTAGGCCAGTAACATGGTCCACAGCAGGTATCTGAGGCCGAGAGGAAGCACGGCACAAGGGGATGATCTCTCCTGCTGCCAACAGCTCAGGTTGACAAAAGAGCAGAAGTGAGATTTTCATGTTGTAAAAAGCTCATCCACCAAGCCCTCACCATTAACCTCTGCCTACTGAATTCTACTAACTGTATGAATTAATATTTGTTCCTTTGTGTCCCACGTAAACAAAAACCTTTGAAGAAAAGAAGCTAAAATTAAGAAGAACAAATAATTAGTAGAGAAGAGCTATTTTTCCCCCATCAAGACTGCAGAAATGCTCTGAAGCAGACACTAACACATGGAGTAGAAGCACTGTAGGCTGTTATTAAGCAAAAGGAAGGCACATTCTTACCTTTAGCTTCATAATCAAACTGAATACAAAGATCATGAATCCCTAGCAGTGATAAGCAATTTTTTCATCATCTGGTGCACGACACTACAGAGGGCAGCTTGACTGGCCTTCACTATATATAATTTTATTTGCCAGACCTACAATTTACGTGAAACTAACTGTATCTCCAGGTAACTATTCTGAGCCAGGGATGGGATGAGGGAGAGAAGTTAGAAACAGTTCTCTATGAGATGACATACTTGCGTCTCATGACATCACCTGGCACTCCTATCTGTCATATAACCTCCTGACTCTTGGAGAACCTAAAACCAGGCAGCTCCCTCAGTCAGTCAACACACAAATAATTGCCTCCACACATACCAAACACAAATTATACTCTGTAGCACCTACAGATGGATGTGGAACTAGTACTTCATGGAACAGCAAATAGGGTTTTAGAGAATTCCATTATTTCAAAAACCTTAAAGTGTCTGTTAAAAAAAAAAAAAAAAAAAGGCAAAACCAAAACATGACAAGCAATACTTACATAAATGAGTAAAGCCCTAAACCACATACCTTTCAGGGAGGACAGGAGAAGTCCAACTGATTCAATTATTTAAGTGAAGACCAAGAGGTGACCTGGCCGTATGTACCCTCCCTAAGTGAAGATGCCTGACAGCAGACATCAGTTGAAGTTAGCACATGAAAAAACAAACAGAACCATCAGCAGCTTGACAAATTTAGAGTCGAAAAGCAGTACCAAACATTTTATAACAAAAAAAAGTAATTAGTCATTGAAAAAACTTCCAAGAGCTTTATCATCACAAGTCTTTAAATCAGGACTGGATGCCTTTAAAACACCCTCAAGCTCAAAATTTATGTGCTTGATGCAAGAATTATTAGATGAGATTTGATGTCCTATGTCACACAGATGTTAGTGAACATAATGGGTTCTTCTACCTTTAAAATCTATTCATTCTACTCTGCATGAGCTAGGGACTCAATTACATATTGTAGCTACCAAAACCTATACAAATATTACCACATTGCTGCAAAAGACAACCTAAAGAAGAAATAGTTTATAGGTCACTATAAAGTATAGGTCACTATAGGCTTCTTAGTGCACCTTAAGACAAATGTGCACTAATCAATTAAAAAAAAAAAAAAAAGGAGGGGGGGTGGGAAGAAGAAGCTTTCTAAAACTCTTCTAATCCCAAGACAATTTCTTCTCACATCACCCCAGTGTTAACACACAATTTTTTTAACACCATTTCTAGGTTAACAATTAGTATCAATAACTGTAATAAAATGTGTTCACCAATTTTCTGCAAATGACTGGGAAAAGGAAAAGAATAAAGAGAGGAGGATTCTCTTTTCATATCCAACACCTGGACCTCTGTTGATAAGAGGTACTCTCTTTATAGATGTTTTATTCCAGAATGGAGAATTTAAAAAAACAATCTTAGAGAATAAAATACTTTGAGTTGAAATTGCAAATTCCATTATTAGCACTAGCAGACATTAGCAGGAAATGTCTTTCTCATAAGGATGCATCCTACTTCTTGCCTGGTCTGGGTGAGAGACTCATAGTGCCAGGTGCTATACAAATACAGAGCACCAAGAGACGCTTGCTTCCCCAAGTAGCTCTTTTCCATGTCTTAAGGAGATGCAGCTAGTTAAAGAAACATACTTTTCAGAAACCACAGCTGCACTCTGCATCACTCCAACACCTCTGCCTTCTGCTTTATGCCATCACCTCCCATCCCTTCTTGCTAATGTTACACAGTACATGCTTACTTACACTTGTGAGTTAATCAAAGCTGCTGCTACATAAAATGAAGCAGAGTAGAGGGGCAGGATCACCTCCCTTGATCTGCTGGTCACACTCCTTTTGATGCAGCCCAGGATACGGTTGG
>JASSUY010028557.1:0-32128 GCA_032466535.1 Forpus xanthops | reverse complement strand
GGGGGGGGGAAGGACTAGTCTGTTTTTTGAGAGCAGGGTTTTTCTTAGTAATAACAAGGATCATATGACAACAGTTTTGCAGTGTATCGTGCAAGCTCTGCTGGAGTCAATCCAATTTCTATACAAGTGCTGCCATTTGGACAACAAAGCCGCCTTATTGAAACAGGCAGGCTTCATCTTAATTCTGGCACTACTGAATGGAGAGTACACACTAGCTGGGGAACAATGAACCAAGAAAAGAGTTACAAATCTCTCGTGACAACTACACGCCAAGGAAGAGAAGATGCATTATGATACTGTTGTTTGCTCTGCTCTTTCCCAAGATCACTTTCAAACAAAGATAGCTTTTTCTGAACCTAAAAATGAAAGCTCCTTCCAGATTTTGCACATGTATCTTCCAGCCCCCATCACTCACCCAGTTAGACCCTCCACTACAGTTCCAGTCCTTGATTAAAGTTGAGAAAAAAGAGGCCTCTACCTTCCCATTCCTCCCATCCTCACCCATCAACCCCTGTTATTGAGAGCCTACCCTGCTTCCTTTTCATACTTAAGGCACATACAACAGGACTACCGTATTGTTCTACAGGAAAAAAAGAAAAATAAGTATTTGCCCTTTATTTGATTTATATTACTTGTCAGTGAAATCTAACTTCTGAATTCCCGAGATTTCCTGAAAGTTTAGCTTAGAACAAGAATGCTTGTCCTGACCTTGGCTCTTGCAAGGAACAGGGGACCTTGGCAATCCTGGTCCCCAACTCATCTGGGGACACCAGCTGAAGCTCCTGCTTGTGTGACTTGTTTTGATGTACCATTACATACAGCTGTAGAAATATATACTAAAATATAGAGGTGAGAAGATATATCATTTAACAGTATGTATTAAATCCCTCATACAGCAGGTCAGAAAATGCTGTCTCCTGCACAGTGTTTCCTTCCAACACGTATTTTTTCAGTGGGAGCAAAAGCAAGCAACATAACTCCATGAAAAGGAAACAAAACTCTAAATTTCGAGGTAGCAGAAGATTACTTGTGCACCTCTCATACATAATGCAAACAATTCTCATGCAGCTGCATGTCACGTTACTGAGGGGAATACACACTCCTTGCAGAAAGGGTCAGTGACACCAGGCCTGGATCTCACTTGCGGCAAAGCGCTTCCTCTTTCCTTTGGTTTGCACAGGAGACAGACTCAGACTGTCTGCGTGGGAGCAAACCAGATCTTTTCTTGCAATTCAAGACAATTTTACCAGTGTTCACAGTAGTTCTAGAAAACATGGCAATGTGCATTTACCTTGACCAAGGATGATTACAGCTCTTCAGGCTGCTTGCTTTGTGGTAGGATAAACACAAGGACACATATACACACTCATGTAAACATGCATGCACATAGGAAGATAGGACAAAACCCTGTGAAACCTGAGAAACAAGCCAGCTCAGTCCACAAGCTTCAGTGTAATGAGCTTCTTAAAACCTTTCAGGTATTTACTCTGGCAAGTACAACCTGATAATACAGGTATTTGTAATATAAATCAAAAACAGGTATGCACATGTTTTTTTTAATTAAAGCAATTACAATCTTTTAAATATTTTAATATAAAGCTCTGCTTGGTAATTCTGGTAAGTTCAGGAAAATACCAGCTTCAAAGACTCACAGACAGAAACATCAACTCATCACAAAATGCTAGGCATTTGCAGAGAGACTTTTCAAGGACAGCAGCAAGAGCTTTTTCTCATGTCCCAGTAAGAGCCAACAGAAGCTGAGAGACCAACTCTTCTAGTACACCTCAAAGTCTCCTCATTGCTGTTCAAATACTGGAAAGTGTGAATGATTTCAAATTATAAGGCTATTTCTGACACAACTGCTTTCAGAAACCTGCTAATTCTAATGCTGTGTTGCATGAAACACTCTTTGGAAAGAGGGGGTGGAGGATCAAAAGCAGGACCAGTACTCTTCACATAAAGATGGGAAGGAGAAAGATCTGGTGTTTTCTTTTCTTTATTAATAAATAGCTTTGAATTCTCAGCAAAAAGGAATTAATTTTATCTTCAGTGGATTGCAGCATCTTGGCAGCAAATAAAGAACAAGAGTTTAATCTTTCTAGACCAAGTCTTCAAGTTTGGATGATGTGAATGAAAACAGGGGATGGGAGTTTTTCTGTCTGCCAAAAATTGCATGGAAGGGCGATGAAGCAAGTCACAGACCTAATGACCAGATTTGCTCATCTCAGCCATGTTGCTGTCCAGCAAGGGAAGCACAGGTTTCATTTTCTTTGATGAAATGGGATTACTGCACAAGTGTCCTCCGAGACTAGGAACCTGGGTCCACAGCCTAAAACAATCACTGCTCACTTGCCTCTAGGCTGAGTTACTGGAAGATGGTGAAAATTAAAAGCCCTGGAAGCCAGAAATGTTGAGAACATCAGAAAAAGTTAAAAAATTAAAAAGTCCAGTCACTCAAAGGACTCAGAAAAGCCCCTGGAGCTAGAAATGATGAGTGGGAGCATGTGGTCTAGGTCAAAAAGTGTCCTTCTGTATTGCTAGAGCAATGGGCACTTTCCACACAATGTGAGCCAACAGCAGATTAAGATAGGCAGCTGGGCCTAACAGGTCCTCCCACCAAAAAGAAATTACAAAATACAATGTGAATGGCAATAATCACCTATCTGTTAATAAAGGAAAAAAACTATGTTCAAAAAGCTGACAGATCATCTATATGAAGATCTCAAGTCTCCACTGAACACTCTCCTTGAAGATCACAGCAAAAGCTGGCTCACATTAGTCAGTCAAGAGTTTAACTTTCTGTCCATTAGATGTGGGGCTCAGAGTGCTTTGAAACCCGTAAATATGGGTACAACACGCTGCCAGTTGCATGCACATCAGAAAGACAGCTGAGGTCTCCAGAACCTGTCAAGGATCCTGAAAATCCCACAAACCCCTACCTCTGACTCCCAGAAAAAGCATCAGTACTGAGTTGATTTGGGTCCAAAGGCTCAGACTGCCCTGAGAAAAACCTCCAAGGAGCTCTCATCTCTACTGTGTCAATCTTGTTAGAGAAAAAAAAAAAAAACAATTATCCAGACAGTCCATTACAATTTACTGATGAGAGAAGATACCAGGTTCTTTAATCTTAGAAGTAAACAAAAAAAATGTGCTTTTGGCCAGAAAAATCTACTAATTTGCTCCACAGAACTTTTGACCCAAGCTCTGAGAGAGGCAACTGAGTGGTAAACACAAGTAGGTCCTTCATCACTGTTCGACATTTTACATACACAGGCAATCACTCTGATAGAATATACCAGATCCTGGACTCAGTTCTACTCTGTTGCTTGAAATTTCCAAAAAAAAAAAAGCCAGAAAATAAAGTACAACTTGCAAATTTATCATAACAAGTGTCGAGATTAGAGGATTCAGGGTACAAGGTTACGATTGCTACCCATTCTTCAAGCAAAGGAAGATGGAAAGTGACTGCTGTAGAGTCAGTCCTGTTGTCCCTCATTCAGACGCCAGCAATAGAGAAACTCAATGAGATTAAAAAAATTGAGCAGAGTTCTTACACAATGCCTGATTACCAGGTGCCTTAAGATTACACTTAAATAATTATGTTAAGAATGCAAAAGGAAAGGAATACAGCTTTAGCATAAGGTGGTTTTTTGGTGATCTTTTTTGTTGAACTATCATGGAAAGCACAGATCCATTTCCAGCACAGCAATACTGGAAATCTTCACCCAATTCAGGAATTCCAGAAAGGAAAAGAAAAAAAAAGCTGTAAGGAGACATTCAGAAGTGCCCAGTCTATTCAAGGGAACTTTTAAAGTTCAAGAACCAGCTCTTTTAAATCTTCTGCATTTGACTTTTGTCACAGCATTACAAATTCACCCCAATCAAGGGATTTATAAAGAAGCGCTGGGGAAATAGACAAGCTCCTTGATGTTTCCCAAGTGAGGAGAGGTCACTCTCTAAAACAATGTAAAATATGGTATTAATTTCAGTCAGCTTGTCATAACACACTGAAGGTTTGAGCTACTTTCCAGCAACACGCCGAGCCAGACTGAAAACAATAATACTAAAAGTTCAATTCCCAAATGACATTCTTCATGAGCACAGAGGCTCCCGACAACAGAGAGGCAGGCGGCAGAGCCTTTCAACACCAAATAAGCCAGCTTTTGTGCTGCCTTAATGTGACCATCATCCACACACAGAGACATGTCCTGCTTGACTACAGGAAGTCCTAAGTCACAGTCATGTCCTCTCATCTTTTCCTGTCTCAAGCAGGGGATGCTTCTGAGAAAGTGTTCAATGTCTTGGACAGAACTTGTTGAAGCACAGCCTACTCACTCTCCCCCATACCCAGCCACACTGGCTCTAAAGGAGCAAGTGTCACACTACAGCAAAAGCTTGTAAAATTATGCCTAAATGTGGCAAATGAAAGAAAAAGATGTTTCTCAATATGTTCTTCTATTGTCTGGGAAAGTTGTTCACACAGTTCCTTAAGAGCCTGTGGAAAGATGGAATTGTAGACCAGACTTAATGTTACATTGAGACATTAACTCCATTTGCATTCCCTCCTTCCTGAGTCAAGAGATACAGAAGAATATCCTGCATTAAACCAAAAATGTATGGAATATTAGGTACATGTAAGTCTTCTCTGGCATAATCCTGCATCTGTATTTGGTTAAAATCAAAGTGACAATAAATTAATTTCCCCTTTTTCCAGCTTAGAATCCAAGTAACTGCTCTTGGGCAGCAAACTGTGACCACCAAGCATATAATGCTGATGAAACAACCCCACACCAACCTTTCCCTTTTCTCCCCCAGAGTAAAAGGAATAGGTTTCTTTGTTCGCCAGTAACCTCATCACTGACAAGGACCTAAAATAAGCAAGGAATTTACAAAGATGTTCTCAAGACTGTTCCATTCAATCTGAATTTTTGAAATGATTTCTGCTGGGGAGGAGCCATTTCATACTATGCACTAAGTATTACTATATCTTCATTCTGGAATAGAGAAGCAGCTCCTGACTAAAATGATAATGACAGCCTACTAATATTTACTGTAGGGAAATTATGCACAAAATATGCGGTCCACTTCTTGTTTCTTCTGAATACACCTGACTGCCTCCAACACAGTGAATTTCTTAAGATACTGCAAAGGAAACTTTCAGGGTTTTGAGTTACCTGCCTGGACTGTGCAATGAAGGGAACCTTTTGGTCACTTGGATCCAGTTGACTGAGGTAACTCCTGCCTGAGGGAGGACAACTATAAATCACACCCTGCAAGACCGTGTCAACATCCTCCATCTTCAAATGGCATGGTCGGATCACCCCAGACCTGGCAACGCTTACAGGATCACGTAGGCAGTTGTCTCGCAACCTTTTGGATTTAAATTTTGCTGGCCCGACATGCAAGGAAGTCAAAAAACCTCTCGAAACACACAGCCTCTGAGCAAAACCTCTTGCACAATGTGGAAGAGGCTGGGAGGAGAGAGGAACTTCTGATTTTGCTCATCTTGCAGAATACTGCATTATTTAAACTGCCTCACGTATTAGAGATAATAATGAAGGATCTGAGCTGACTCTCTGTGGAAACACAGCACTAATCTGAAACAAACTCTCAGGCTGAAAAGAACAAACACAACTCAATAAAGTTGACTGGAGGCAGCAAAGGTGAGAATGGTGGACAACTCTGTCCAGCACTGCAAAGAAATATTTATTCCTAAAGAAAGAGGTCTGCTTTCCCCAATTGTTGGAGAAAAAAAAGAGAAAGTTCCGAAAAGCCAGGTTGCCTTTGATCCTCTTAAAACACTAGATTAAAAACAATTTTGTTTCTTTTTGCCAGAGGTCTTGGGAACATCTATATCTTGGCTAGCTTTAAAATACTTAAAAAACAATTCAGTCTCATTTCTTGCTATTTATTCTTTTAGATGACAGTGTTAGGTACAAGAGGCTAGTTCCTGCAGCCAAAAAGGTATTTAACACAGACGTACTATCTGACTGAAGTATCACATTCATTTACAACCTTGTCTTTACGGCTCTTCAGTAACTAACCCTAACATCTCCCCTTGGGAGGAGGGGAATTCTGAGGAAGGCAAGAAGTTACCACCACTAGGTTTCCCAAAAGGCTGCAGAAGTCCTCGTGGACACAGCACTCACATCCTATGCATCTACCACAACTCCAGCATACCAGCACTGATGCGTTTTACACACCAGGGCCAAGCTGCCCCAGCAGCTAAAGGTGGGGGGCACTCATCCATGAGAAGGAAATAGAAGACACTAATTGTCATTTTGTCATCATAAACCTTCTGGCTTTGATTCATCCAATTTTCACTTAATTCATGCTGTTTTAAACAGAGAAGGACTCAAGTTCATTGAAGTAAGCTGTGAGGGCAGGGTGAAATATTTCCTTGGTTTCAACTGACAACATGTAGAGCCAACATCTGGAGAAACAGCCTGGCCTTGCAAAAGCCTGCAAGGGGGGTGTGCCAGCCCAAGACTCCTCTGTCCTCATGCCCCAAAAGCTGGTCATCATCTCCCCTTTACAATTCAACATCCCTTGCAGAGACTTCCAAGCTCCCAGAGCCTTCTCAAGTGCTCCCCTAGCCTTGCTGAAGCTATGGCTGCCAAAACACCCACTTGTGAGGGCTAGCCAGGAGGCAGCCAGCAATGGAATGAAGAACCTATGGAACAGGTAATGGGGGTGAGTATTTCACGCAACATCACAATGGAGCAGTATGTATATAAGTGAGCATACACTAGCCCTTTGCGTACCCTATCTGCGCTTGCAACAGTGTACTGGGGAGCACAGACCCTTTTCTTTTGGTTGCCCCAAGCAGGAGTGGTGTGAGACCAGCAGAGGGGACGGAAAGCTGTCAGCATCCCAGCTAAAGCTGCTCTGCCCAGCCTGTCAGCATCCTCCTCCTTGGCCCCCAGCAGCAGAAACACCTCCAGGTACAACAGCTGCTCCAAAACAGCAGAAAATTTTCTTATCTGGCACAGCATCACCTCGGCAGAAGAGCCTGCAATAGGCATGCAATAAAAAACAGGGTGGTAACTGTAAATCACCAGGATCTTTTGGCTGTGCAGAGCCCTTTCAGAGCCATAAGGCAAGGCAAGGCTGCTGCCCCAAGGGACCTGGAACCGCATTTAGGCTGATAACCACACAAGCACACACGCAAATGGGCATAGAGCTAGAAAAGCCAGGGGCCAAGGGGAATCACATTTAAGGATTAAAAACAGTAACAACAAAAAAAAACTTTCTTTCCTCCCCACAAAACCATTAGAAGGTTTTGAGATCCTTCAGTCATGGCATTTTCACACGGGCTTTGTTCAAGTAAACAAATTGCTTTTAAAGAGCTTTGTTAGCCCTCCAAAGCCATTTGTTAAAGACAGGCTAACTGCACAATGCAGAGGTGACAGTTTTACCAAGAACCTTTTCCTTCTTAAAAGCTCCTTTGTTTGCTGCTAAAAAGCAATTTGCACTTTGGACCAAGACGACCATTTAAAAAACTCCTTCCTCTTTCAGGAATAAAAGAACACAAGCTCCAAACTGTGCCTCTTTCAGAACCAGATTTCAAAAATACTAAATACCAAAATTCAGTAGCTAACACTCAAATGGGCTTCTGTTCATCACCAATATAACCAAGGATGCCTTTTCTAACCAAACCAAGCCCAATTCAGCCTGCATGGCACCAGCCCAGCCCCTTTGCCTCCTGACAGATGGACAAACTTGAGTCCTCAGATGCAGCATTAATGCCTCCTGAAACCCATGGAAAGCACATGAGCTCATGCGTTTTAATTCCCTCTCCCATTACACTTACTGAAAAGGGTAAAAAACCCACTGTGCCCCTCTGCAGCACAGCCTCACTGAGCCCTACCAACTTCAGGCACATGGCAGCATTTAAGACAAGCTGGGAAGGCATAAAATTGAACAAAACCAGGCAAAGGACAGTGCGGCAGGCTGCTATACTGACCTATACTCATGCCCCAGCAGCTGAGCAGGGCTTAAACAGTCCAGGCAGCGCAGGGTGGGGGAAGCAGCCACTGAAAACCTGCAAATGAGGAGCCTTGCAGCCCAACCATACTTTGGCTTCATGTAGCAGACCGTATGGCTCCAGCCTTTCAGAAGACCTCAGGACACTGGGGGAAATGCTTGGGTTGGGTTTGCTTTTGTCAGAAACCACACACAGACTGTGCCAATGGGACCAGCTAGAGAAGGGCCTTTCATTTTCCCAGCATTGGGTCAAAATCCCACCCAGGGCAGCTTCTGCTTGCTTGTCAAAAAGCCTCCGTAAAACAAGCTGGCTGTTTTAATCCAGTTTCAAGTGGATTGTGCTTAGATCCCAAGGTGGTAACAGCTTTAGCAACCAAGAGGACAGGCACATACCCTCCACATAAAGCTCAGTACAACCAGTATTAATCATCAGCAGCCATTCAGGAGAGAAAACAAGGAGAGAGACGAGGCTGGAAATCCAGTTACCCACTCCATTCCTAGAAATGATTCAGCTAGATGGACTTACAGCAAACAGGCAGAAGCACAACAAGTAGCTTGTCTTTGCTCCCTACATTTTATGAATAATTATTTCAGCTCCTGAACCCTTGATCTTTTTTTCCCATAAAATGCTATTGCAAAAGCCAACTCGTATTTTCCACACACATGGAAAAGTATTTGCTACCCATTTGATTCCTTAAACAAACACACGCGCTTACTCACCAGCTTTCCCCCTCACCCCCTATGCATTTTTTTTTCTTCAAAAAATGCTTAAGTTTCTTCTTTTTTGGGTCTTTCATTTCAATATTAGAGTGTTCATTTTTGCCTATGCCATCACTAGTTTTTGGAGGGCAGCAGACGACTTCGGGACAATGCAGTTAAAATGTATACTAAGATTTCTGCTTTCTGTTTACAACCTTATCAGAATATGGCATTTCCTGTGAGATTTTCATTCTTGCAGAGCAGTTGACTAGTGAATGAGAAATCAGTAAATGCCTCATCTGCATTATAATAATTTTTTGAGAAGTCTTAAACTCCTCAAAGCACAGCAAATAGGAGGGGCAAACGGGATGTTTTGGAAATTGTACACACATGGTAACTATGTATTACTTCAAAACCATGCTTCCAGCTGTACTGTATAAATACGGGATGGGAAATGCAGCCCTAGCTGAAGCGCCAGCACTGGCCAAAGCTGGTAGGGTGCTGCTCAGCTGACATGCTGTACATGCCGTGCTGTCACTGAGCACACTGGTCCCTCCTGTCCTGGGTGTCACCGGCATTGCATCACTGCCACTGAAACAACACAGCTGCCTCAACACTTTTTTTTGTTAAACGACAGTGAATTTCAATGGAATAAAAACTCAGAGCCTGTGCCCAGCTCTACTGCCCATGAAGGCAATGCTTCACTGAAGTACCCTGCTTTTTTAGACCCTTCTTTTCCCCCACCATGGCCTCATTTGGGAAAAATAACCCTCTAGCCACCTGAAAGATGTCATGATTAAGGTCAAAGATTGGCAGCCATGTTATTGCCTGTCTTTATTCCTTTACGCCTCTGAAATTACTGCTTTCACTGATGACTATCTGCATTCTCCCAGGAGCCCTGCCTCGTTAAATGGCCTCTCCAATGGCCCTGAGATCCACCTCAAACCCAGACCATTGCTAAAGGCTCCAGCAGCCACTGGCAAATCCCAGCAGCAAGACACACAAAACTTTTCTGGGTACTAGCACAGAAGCAGCAATAGGTGCTTCCATGGCTGCCCACGTTACTATACAGGAAGCAAAATGCCACGGCCAGGTTGCCCATGTGGCTTTCCAATAGCATCTTGGCGCCATGATCACAATGCAGAATAATTCATTCTTCCAGCTTCATCCACTATTCACCTGCAGCAAACATGCCGAGAGCTGGTTTTTATAATGGCAGAGATATCCATGGCCACTGCTTGCCATTTTAGTAAGACACCAGAGTTCATGAAAATATCTTACTACATGTTTCAACCATAATTTTACAGAAAGTACTGCACTACACTGGAGAGGGGAAAAAAAAAAAAGGGAAAAAAAATCATAAGATAAAAATCCCTTTTTCCCTCTATTTTGCCAGCACAGGGAAAATTCACTTTGAGTGAGCTTTCAAGAGGGTTTCCCAAATGATGGACACACAGGAGCCACTGCCGATCTCTCACAGCACCCTCTTTTTATTTTGACAATTAAATGCATTAACGTAAGGTTCAGCACTGCTGCAGCTGCAAACACTCTAGCTGAAACCTGCAAGCTACATACTTGCTCAACCAGATTCATGTTATTATCTTCTCCCTTTCCTTTCATTGCGGCAAGAGTAACAATTTAATTAGATGGGGGAAGAAAAAAAAGCGCCCGTATTATTTATAACTATAGCGCAAGATATTATTTTTAGCCAAAGGACTCTAAAGAAAGAAACAGTGCCTAGACTGATTTTCATGTACAACTTCCTGAATTTGTGATTCAGAGCCAGATCTCAGGGACAAGTTTAATTTAGGTTTTGATCCTTCTGACCTCAGCATATCAGCCAGAGCTCAGGGTTTAGTGCCTGCAGCTTTGCTGCTTTTAAAGCTCTATGGATCTAAAACTCAACAGGTCCATCACAGCTGCAAAACCAGTGACGTTTCAGAAAAGGCAGCCTTCGGAGAAATAAAGCTGTCAGCCTCCCGCAGTTCTTGAGTAAACTTGGGAGGCGGGGGAGCATCTACCCAGGCACAATTCCACACTGATAGGCCCGGGACATATCCCATTACGGGAACTGCATGTTCACAAACAAGCGCCAGTCACAGGCTGTTCTGTGCAGCGTGGCAGAGATAACACCAAGAGGCTCCACAATACAAATCCACTCTCCTCAGCAACTTTTCCTCCCACCCCTTTTTTTTTTTTTAACCTAAACTTCAACCTGAACTATATTTGACTTTACTGTCGAATGTTTCACTGTTAAGTACTTCAGCACAGCTGCTATTCTCAGGTTCTCTTAAAATACACACAGTAGGTACTGTACTACTGCACATATAAACATCTACCTTCCTACCACAGCTATTTATGATTAAAATAACTTCTCTCATTTCTGATTTTATTTCCTCTCTCCAAGCCCAGTCCTCTGTTGCACAGAAGCTGCTTTCAGGACTGTACTCAGAACGAACCTCTAGCACGCAATAAAGAAATAAAACATTAGCCTAGTTAGAAGCTTAGAATTTAATGTCCAGTTTCCCTTGTGGGTGATCTATAAACAAGACTTGTTCTCTGATGCCTCAGTTTAGTGAAAAGGACTTAAGCTCAGCAATGAGCTAGGTGAGTGGCAGTGGAGGGGAGCTGCCTGTCATCTGCTGCTCCCTCAGATACCACCACTGTCAGCTCAAGTCTCTGCTGGACTTACCACAAATTTTACTGGGGCTTGCACAGAACAAGACCTCTGTAAAGGTCTGAGCCAAATGCAGCTATCGTGGTCAAAAATTATACAGTTGCACAACAGCTATGCTAAGTAGTACTGGATCTTATTCTGTCTAAGAACAAACCCCTTGAATGAAGGACAAACATACTTTTTGGCTGAGCTAGAAGAGGATAAATGGTAGCATGGAATTTAATAGGCTCTTCCATTTTTCTGTTACACTTTTCATGGTTCAGGGGTTCTCCACTGATGCATGACAAGAAGCCAGTGGCTCTTCTGCACTGAAACCCACAGCAACACCTCCTGAATTCACCTGCCCAGCTTGGCAAAAGGCCTTCTTCCTTCAAGCAAACACATCTTGTTTCCACGCACCCTTACACCAGGTAAGTGCGGACTCAGAAGTATTAACACTACAGTTACAGAACTGAGAGGGCTGTACACAGGAATGGACACCTCCACCCTCTCAGCCACACAAAGGTTTTAGTTAAGCTCCGAAGCAGCAGCTCTCTGCTGCACCATCCAGCAAGTGGTCAGGAGGTTCAGAGAGATGGTTCCCAGCACCTGGTCCTTATCCAAAACCTCACTTAAGAGGTTCTTGCTGTCAGTGCACATATTCTTTAGTAACTGAATATACTCAAGCTCAGAACTTTTCTTCCCAAAGTTTTTGCATGACTCATAACTTCAGCATGACATTAACTCTGACTCTTCTCATGGGCTAAGGAAAACCCCTCCTCTCAGAAATGTTACTCTGGACATAGCTGAGCCTCGTCCATGACCATCCTGCCTACTCAGTTATTAACAAATAATTAACCCACAACGAGGCAAAGGCTCCTTTCGGCTTTATGAGATGGGGTCTCAAGCTTTGATTGTGAAGCTCTTTTGTACTGAACCCTGTATGCCTTAAGAATCTCCATACTGGCAGCCACACTGTATAAACAGCAACATAAACAGCAGGTATTAATGGGGTTCATCTTTTGCTGTTGAAGGATAACAAATACAAGCGTTACAAACTATTCTGCAGGGATAAGGAGTTTGGGATGAGTGATGCTGAACCCGGACTCCATGACCCTGTGTCACACATCCAAGCCCAGCAAGAGGAAGCTTGCACTGAAGGACACGAAATACAAATTATTTGGTTCCTGAAGCTGAGCCACAACCCACACCAGCAAGTCCCAGCTGTGGGCACAGGGCATTCTGGCAGCACAGCATCCTAGTCTGACTCCTGTGTGGAATTGCTTCCACTCACGTATCAGTGCTTAAAGTCAGCTGTATGACTGAAGTCACACAGTATGACCAGTGGCTCCATTTGGTTTCAGGGGAATACAGAGTACAGGAAGTGGCTGACACCCGTTAGTGAAATTTTGGTCTTTCTCAGATGCCAAGAAAAGTTGTCTGCTCCTAAGACGCCATTGCCACTAATTTACAACCACAGAAATATGTTATTTACCTGGCACCTTCCTCAAACACAGCTCAACCAAGGGCCCTGTCCTGCTTGAGTGGAGATGGTGCAAATTCACAATCTCAAGCGTGATGTTCCCCTCCAACAACCACAGGTCAGCTACCTTAATCCTGGGGTGGGGCCCAACCAAGCAGCGAATACCTCCATTAATATGAATACTCTGAACCTTTCGCTTCCTAGCACAGTTTGAAGTTTTCCTAAACAGCTGATGTTTCACAAAAGCCTTAGCCTTCCTTCTTGTTTTTAAGTTCCCCTTTGCTTATAATTAAGGCATTTACATGAGGACTTTACAGAAATTTGCAGTTCTAGGAGGGAGAAATGAAATTTGTGATCAGAAGCTCTAGATAACCCTATATACTGTTATACCAGGGGACAGGGGTTTAAAGAAAAAATACCATGTTGCTACTTGTCTGTGCTGCCTCTTCTCCCTGCTCCAAAGCCCATTACTGGACACGTGCGCCCGGTGTTCCTCCAGGCCTGGCCCTCTCAGGTCTCTGAGGAAGAGCAGGGTACTCTTCCGACACCTGCCCATTTGAAACAACTGCTGGGTTTGTAGTCAAAGGAAACCCCTCTCCTTTGCCCTGCCCTCCAATCAGACTGACAGGGAAAGATGTTGGAAGATTCTTTCGTCCTGACTTCTGGCATGGGATCCTCCTGACATCTCATTTAACAAACACTCAGCACCTGCAATGTGGTCAGTGTTCCCACATCTTTGAACACAGCACATCAGTGTTGTGGGTGCTGCCTTTTAGCTTTGGTTTCTCATAAGGTAACATGAAAGTATTTTGCCTGACACAGTGTGTAGGCCAGATCTCTGAGACTCTTCGGAACAAGACACTCATTGGCATGGGTGACTGGTGCAGACCCACCAAATTTAAAGTCCACAAAAACTTTTTTCTAGGAGAATGGTGTACATATTTTGCAGAAGAAAACCTTACCAATGTGTTAGAAGCCAACGTCACATGGTTTTCTTAATTTACATTTTTTCCCCTACCTATTTCTTACCACTTCTTGCAGTAAAAAGGTGTAACTTACAGCTTTCTTGTGTCCAATAAAACACTGCCTGATAGCCTCATCTCAGCCTTACGGCACGTTAACTCAGGGTTATTACCTCCCCCACCTACTTTCCTCATGCACTGCTAGAAAATGTGGAAAACAAACAAAACCCACAGAGCACACATGGAAATTCCTCGGTGCAATAGTCAGGACAGACCTTCTGATTCACCTTCAATCTCTTCACTTTTTTGTTTTCCTGAGATGGCGGTATGTACAGGTTCTTGTAACTACATAGGCTTCCAATTTCTAACTGGTGTAGGCTTCAATACATGATGCGCAGCATGGAAAACAAAAGTTACTAGAACTCCTCCAGCCTCTACTAATGCATAGGGAAAACCTCAGCTGGCAGCCAGCACGCTTCAGTACTGACGCTGTTTTCAAAACCTACAAAGCAGCCCCTAGCATATATTGCTGCAGACACTTACCTGCACGTTAAATATGTACACATAATTATTTTTGAATGCACAGAAAATGTGCAATGTAAAAACAAAACCAGTTTTACTGTGACACAGACCTGCTCCCTGCACGTTATGCAGCTACAGCTTCAGCCAACAGCGCCGGCTACATGACAGAAATACTCCATCAAGCCAGTGCTACAGCTCTGCAAAACTGTAAATGACTACAGAATAATGCCCTGTGATCAAAGAACAAAATGTGTGCTGCAGATTAATCACTTTCCAAGATGGGTAAGGAAAGATAGGCTTGAGAGATAAATCTGTCTGGGGTGTTTATGCAAGCATATCATGCTCCTTAGTACTGAATGTCCCAGAACTTACAGAGGAAGTAAACAATGTGCTGGGGGGGTGGGGGGGGGGTGTGTGTGCGAGGGGTGTGCATGTGCGTGTGCCCGCACTCACAACCCGAAATGAGACAGCTCATGAAAAATGCCTAGCTGTCAGTTATGAAACATGAGCGTCAGAAGTCACCCAGTTGCCAGCTATGTTGCTACAGCCCAGGAAAATCTACAAGGACTCATTTAGGTGCAGCTGATACTTCTCCCTGGCATTTCAAACTTTCCTGTCAAGCTCCTCGAGAAAGCCCACAGACTCCTGAGCCCTCTCCCCCATGCCACCTCAGCAGACACAGCAGACATAGTGCATTACAAGTAAAGGGCTGCAAGCACTTCTGGTTGGGATTTATTTCTGGAGGCACACTCCAGCAACCTACGTTTTCAGCGTCCCTCTAGCATATAATCACACTGCTTTGGGCTCCTTAAGCAATGCCAGCTTTCATGCATTCCTCTTTTTTTGTGTCAACACATTTACATTTGTAACTCCTAACTGGCTTAATGCTACATAGGCATTTTGAAGAAAACCCTACCAGCACTTGAATTAAATTCAACACTTTGACAGTCAACTACAAACACAGTAAACAATGGACTGACTGAATTAGGGGTGCTGCATTTCCATAGAGGAGTCCTGGTAACTTTGGCAACCACATGAGGCTTGAACTGCTTAGGCCTACAAGCACACCACATCGTGCTGGCACCAAGCTGAAAAGCCAAAGAAGGAGGCAGCTATAAGCCTGACCAGATCTTACAGAATGAAACCATGCAGCTCAACACTCGCACTGGTGGAGTCCTGGCATCCTCCGGTGAAGAGGCACATTCACAATCTGTGAAAGCTGCTGAGCACATTGTGACATGACTGCTCTATGCCACCATAGAGCAACACTATGGGAGAGGCCATGACCTGGATTTAGACCAGAGACTGCATGTAAGAAATGAGGGATTCACTAGGAAGCCCCTCTGCAAAAGCACACAAGGGCCTACATCACATCAGCAAGTTACAGAAGGGACCAGTCCCCTAATCATGATTCAATACATCACAAGTCACAAAATCTCCAGGCAGAGAATTTAAGTTGTCATCACCAGCTTTGGAGAAGGTCAGAAATCCACACAACATTACTCACCTCAGGATGACAATTCTACACCAAACATGTATTTCCACACAGGAGCTGATAAAGGTTGCCCCAAAACAAAAGTGAGATACAATGCCAGGGTATCTGCTGCAACAATGCTGCATAAAGGGAAAATACTTCACAGAAACCAACTGTGTAAGATCCCTCCTCCCTGCGAATATCTGTCTCTGTGTTAAACCCAATTAACAATAATCTACTAATAACAAGACTATGACGTAGCTGTGAGATTCCCCTAAAGCAAAATCCTGCCAATGCATGTAATTGATTCGACAATGTGCACCAGCTCAATGACAGAGGAGTCTCCAGTTGTTGGAAACATTACATCCAGTCTAATTTCCCCCCCAAGGTCACCACAACCATCAGAAAATCCCCATACATTGCGACCCAGAGAGCTGCAACTCAACAGCTGTGATCACTAGCTTGGGAAGCCGAAGTGCAGTATCTGACAGGCATCAGCCACTTCTAGTGAACCCCTCAGCCAACCAAGCTGCTGAAATGGCTTGGGGAGCAATGGTGGAGAATAAACCGCAGATTCATTTTTCAGGAGAGGAAGCAAGACATGCTAGATTTGCCTTTGTGCTGTTGCAATGCATGTTTGCATGTATTTTATCGCCACAGGAAGACGACAGGCCACCCTGTTACTTGACTAAAGGTCTGAATTTTATAACTAAGGAACAAAGGACTCATCAACTGCACACACTATGCATTAGCTCTTCAAAAAGTCAGTCTAAGGTTATTCACACCATTAAATTACTTTATCTAGCACCAAGTCCATTGGAAGCTGCCTACTATGACAGACACTAAGTCACATGCAGCAAAAGCAGCTAAGGTTTCCATTCTCCTACACTCCAAGGCACCACCTTGAAATTTTAAGCAATAAATCAGTATGAGCTTCTCAGTCTAATTCTGATAACAAAAACCCTGTGATCAGCTTCTCAACTAGATGTAGAGCCATTTACCAAAATCATTAAGGACTGGGAATCAGGTTAGCAGCAGAGGCATTAGATACAAGAAAAACATGGAGCTGTATAAGGAAAAGTCTCTTTATATTTTCAAGTCTAAATACACCAAGTCAGAGGGCACCTACTAGAAGTTGCAGAACATGTTATAACTATGGAATGTATGCTTTCATGTCTTATACAGTATCAGTGAGGAACTTGTATGCCTCCTCTCTTCTCAGTAATAAGGAAGGAAAAAGGAGCAGCCCCTTCTTCGGAAATAAGAGCAATTACTACATGTAACTTTAAATATTTCAGGGACAGCTGAGTAGTACACCCCTGTGAACTGTATAATCTCAGGCACTGTTTGCTGTCCAGTTCAGACCACACAAAAATAGAGACTGAAGTCTCCCTAAGGCTGGATCCTCCATCTCTCACACAAATGAGCAACCCTTCAGTACACAGTATCAGCAGATGGAACAGGACTACCTAAATAACTAAGGATTTGTACACTGACAGCACTGGGACTGCTTAACTAAGGGTGGATTAGTGAACAAAATAAACAATGTTCAAAATTATAGGTGGTAGCATGAGCCCCACCTACACTTTGTATTGTCCTACACTTCCTACTATAAAACCCTGTTCCCCATCACTAATAGCTTTGCAAACCTGAACTGAAACTGGGATTAGAAACAGGATTAGTGGCCTGACAAGACAGGGGAAATAAGGAATCCTGGGGCAGGGGAGAAGCATGGAATGAGGAGCTGGACACGAAAGAATACAAACCAAACATCCCCCCCCCCCCCAAAAAAAAAAAAAAAAAAAAAAAAAAAAAAAAACAAAAAAACCACAAACAAACCAACAAACCAACAACAACCAAAAAAAAAAAAAAAAAGTGAAAAACCAAAACAGACAAGCTGGACAAGCAGAGCAAATATGAAAACCAGCAAAGGTGGACAGAGGGGTGGGAGATCTCAGGAAAAGGAAGAAGGGATGCAGATGGAGCAGGACTGGGAATTACAGGGAAGGAGACTGGGGTGGGAGGCCACAGGGGAGTGAGGAGCTTGAGGGGTGGGGAGAGAAGAGGATGCAGGGCTGGAAGGGTGCTTACTGGGGAAACACACAGATATTGGGGAGGTGAGTGGCAGAGGAGCACACCAGGAAGGGTGTATTTCTTTACTCAAGACCTGAGTGCAACAAACATGGCAGAGGCCCACATAGTAGGGTCACAGGGATGAGCTGAAACCCTGAATACCCCTTGAAGCATCCAGTCCGACAAGGTGACTGTGGGTGGTTAGAGTGAGTGAGCTCATTACCAACGACAGCATCATAGCCAGCATTAGAAGTCATTTCAAGCGTTAGAGGCAACTTTATTTCTGACATTTTGTACTTCCAGAGCACTTGGCTTTTACATTGAAACATTTATTTTTGGTGTAAATTTTTGTGTAAATGAAGCACACTCTTACTTAGTACTTCTGCTCAGCAATTCACTGAACAGTGAGAACTACCCACAGAGATCCTGCAGCAATCTGCTGGGTTAGTGGTCAAGCCATGCCAAATACAACTTTCCTATTCCCAGTCTGCTTCTGGAAAACAGCACTGCTAAAACCCACCCACTGTATCCTGGTGCTTCTTGGGGGAAAGCTGCTGGCCCCCACATGCTCGTAACTACCTGGAAGAATTTGATGCTCGACACCTGATACAGTTTCCTGCAGAAAATAAGGAAACTGTCACCTCTCAGCCCATGCTAGGTGTTTTTGTTTGGTTGTTTTTTTTTTTAAATCCACAAAAACGTCAAACCAGAAGCCAGGCACTCTAGACAGGATAAATTTAGTAAGATGTCATGATTCAACTACAATCAAAGGAAATCTATACTTAATTTCTCAAACAACTGCTATCACACTGTTCCAGCAAACTTTTTCCTTCAGGCTGAGGGGACACCAAATCCACCACTTCTCAATTTACTACTTTTATCTTTTCTTTTTTTTGTTCCCCTTCAATTAGAGAACATTTCACATGCTTAGCACAAGTCTCAATAAAAAAAAAAAACAACACATGAGAAGCTTTTGCCAGGGTTAAGTCCCAACACAGCTGTTGGAAAAACCCAAAGTGAACATTTTACCCTGGCCAAATCAGTGTTCTTTTCACTATTTATATTCTTGGATCCAGCCAGCTGCAAGAAACGCTACAGGTCATGTTCTCCTAAACGGACAAAGAATCTGAGGATCCTTGCAAGTTTTGGAGGCTTGTTTGTACAATAGTTCACAGTGCTGCTGCACTGGTGCCAGTTTGCTGCGGGTTTAAGTAGGGTACTAAAACTTTGCCCAGAACAGACTTTTCAGCTAAGATTTTCCATTTTTTAAAAAAAAAAGGAAAAAAGAAGCCTATTTTTCCTGCTTCAATTTTTCAGCACCATAGGATCAACACTGGCTGCTCAGCTGATAATACCCCTCTTTATCTGAAGTTATTTTTCTCCTTTCACCACCCACATTCATCTGGGACTTAGTCGGTATTATTCTGCCTGACACCGGTCCAAAACAGCAAACAATTTCTGTAACAGCACAATAAGAAAGAGAGGACCCTAACAGAGCCACTTCATTGTCTAAGAATCCCCTTATGTACCATTCAGTTATGTATCGAAAACTTTAAAAACTTGTAAGGAGGCTAGACATGATTGCGCCTTTAACAGAACAACTTCTCTGGTATGAGGACCAGCATTTTACAAGCAGAGAAATGTTTCTGCTGTACTTTGGCCTTCTGTCATCAGAGAGTGGTGGAGATTTATGCCTTTTCTCCTTCTAAGTTAGACTCCTTCAGTGCCCTATTTTATACTCTTCTTGACAGGTCCCTATTTCGTATTAAAAAACCCTGCTGTCATTGTGTTGCATAGCAAAAGACCTTTCCAGACGAAAGAGAAAACTCCTGCCACTGAGTCAAGCGGCAAGAGCTAACTCTGCAGTTAAAATTGTGAGGACAAAATACTTTGCCCAGCAACATACTCATTTCCAGCAGGATTTGATAAAATTATAATTTACTGTCCAGAAAGAGACTAAAACATTAAACATATTATACAGAGAAAGTCAAAATAGGTCATTCAATCAGTGTTATTCCCTCTTCGTTTCACACATAACACAAAGCAGTTAACTAGTTTCTCTTGCAATTAGCATCATCTTTGTCTCCTCAGTGTCTAAAATACACTGGAGATACAGAGCTGCTCCGATTGTGCAGCAGCCCAGGCCCTGCTCCCCACCATCACTGACTTCTCAGTACATACAGAGAGGTGAAATCCTATCTTCAATGATTTCAACCATGATGATTTTCTGGCTTACTGCCTCAAATGACAGACCTTTTCCCACTGATTGAAGAGGAGTACAGGTGCACTCAGGAAGAACCCCAACACCTCCAACTGCTAATGCACATCCCACTCCAACTGTGAAGACTCTTTACCTGTCAAAGCCTTGAAGAAGGTGGGCTAGAAACAGCCTCCCTGAAGAACGGCAGGGTTTTAGAGATCTTTCCGGGATGTGAGAAGTCTGACATATGCTTCAAAGGCATTTTAATTTAGAAAAATGTTGGAAAGATTTTATTTATGTTTCTAATTAGGTAAACAGTATGCTGCTTCCACCTGCTCCAAGCTACCCCAGTAGGCCCAGTAGACATCAGATGTCTATGAACATACATGAGGTTGATTTACTCTCTACTGCTAGTTCACAGAACCCTTCCCCCTCCCAGCCCTGTATGCCACTACCTTATGGCATATACACTCTCCCTATCAATTTTAAAATACCTTCTTAAGCACATGGTTCCATTCCCCAAAGCTTTATAAAAAACAGCCCCGAACAAAAGATTTCTCCCCTACCCCAAGTGTGTAAACCGTTAGTACATTTTAACCAGAAGTATTTTCACCATGCATGAGCCAGGCTTTAAAAGCAATGGGGCAATAAATAAATCTTAACATGCTATGGGAAGTGAAAAATCACACTGTCAACATTATGATGAAAATAATAATGTTGGGTTGAGGCTTTTAGCTACTGCACAAACTGGGCTGGAAACCTCTGGCCCAATCCATGCAGAACTCTGATATGGTTTCTATTTGCAAAACAAAGGTTTTAGAAGTGCCTCATTTATCTGGGCCATATATATATGCTGATCTTAGGCTATACAAAAGCAGAAGCTGCTTGAACAAGATTCACAAAATACTTCTGAGATTTTATAGCTCCTCAGTGACAGCATCATTCTTGGTGCCAAAGTTGTTCTCCTACAAAGGCATGGCAGGACTAGCAGCCTCCATTGTAGATCTTGATGAATACTTAAAGAAACACCATTCACTCTGAAACCTGACATCTCAAACAAATGGTTTTGAGTTCCCCCATACGGTGAGACTTTCAAACACAACAGATCGTGTTGCACAAAAACAGGGACAGCAGCTTTACGCGTCTCAGCTTACAAGCATCTCGGGACACGACTTGAACTGTCAACTTCTCCTATGAATTCCTGGAAAAAAACATTCTCTGAAAATTAGTTAAGGTCCAGAGCAGTTTTGCAGAACAAACAGTAGGTTACAGGTTTCAGGAAACCACACCACTGACCTCAGCACAAAATCAATCAGCAGAAAAGGTGATAATGCAGGAGCCTGCAAGAGTATCACAAAAAGACATTCTTTGTTGAGTGCCATTCTCATTTATCAGATGCCAAATTTTATGTCCCAAGCATATCTAGAACTTTATATATAAAACTGATAAATCCTCCATGAAGTACTAGCAAATATATTTACACAAGATTAGAGGTTCCCAGCCTAACTCCACAAATACCTGCAAAGTCAGAATCTTTTGATCTGGATTAAGTCTCGCATTTAAAGGTATGTTTACACTGCAAATTGCACCTGAAAAAGTGGGGTAACTTTGGTTACGACATGACTTCAGAGACCTGAAACAGCTGCTTGAAGAGCTAGCACAGAGAAAAAAAAAAACAAACCCAACAAATCCAGCAGGTTTTAAGAGCACTGACGCCTAACTGGAGTATATATCAAGATAATTGAGTCCACATTCTAGATAAAGCAAATACAGCTCTGGAATATGGCCCATTGTCCTAAAATTATTTCATTAGGATAATATATCTAATCTTCTGCATCCTATTTGGGAAAAAGTGTAGAAAACAACATAACACAGCATGAAAAAAAACCACTAAATTGTAAGGGCAAATGATCTACAATATCAGAGGTGCTGGCTGTCTAGACTAGCAGAGTAGTTTGTATTGGAATATTATTAGGCAATTAATACATTTTTAAACAAAGCTTTGTTTACGTAAGTGAAACGCTGTTACTAACACTCCCTGGTTGTGCACAGTCCTCACAGGGAGTTCAGGCTGAGCTGCAATCAGGATTTCAAGCATTGCTGGCTTGAGTCTTAGTTACACTAACACAAATGCATGCTGCAGCAGCAGCAGCACCACAAGAGAGCCCCACTGCTGCTTAAATGTAACATGGCATTTAACAGGGATGAGAGTTAAATCCTGCTCTCTTTACTTCATCTACCCATGTAAGTTGCACCATCATAAGCAGGCTGCATTCACACAAACCAGTTTTCATTCCTACTCCAAATGGAGCAGTTGCAGGATCCTGGAGGCAGAGTGAAGCCAGAGTGTACATGTGAAGATGCGTTTGGGTGCTCCTCTATCTGTCCACCCCCAGCAGGCCACTGTCTGTCCTCATCAGCCTTCCAATTTATCTGCTGCCTCCCACTCCTGTGGGGTCAGGATAAGTTACCTCCCTGTTCAAGGGCTGGCAAGCAGCCTGACCTGCCCTTTCCTGCTCACGTGACATGGGAGACAGCAGGCCTACTAAAAACTGTTTCCTAGGACTGAAAACTTTTTCCTAGGATCCCACCCGCTGGCCGCAATCCCGGGTGTGCCCATGGTGGCTGCTGGTCCCTACGGAGAGCAGAGTCTCAGAAAGGGAGGGGCAGGGAGGCAGGCTAGCCTGAGGACACTGTAAGGCTGCCTTAGGAACAGCCTCCAGGCGGACCGCAGCACAAAGTGTGAAGGCAGCCTCAGAGCTACGTGTCAAAGGCGGAAAAGGGTACTTTTGCCAGCACTCCTGCCCTCATTCCAGAGCTCTCAATAGGATTTTGGCATGGAGACGTCAGCACAGACCCACCCTTCACCTCATCATGGGCAGCGTGTGAAGGGATGCAGAAGTGGCGTGATGCAGTGACTCACCCCACGGAGATGCACCCGACCAGCGCCAGCAACACTCAGGTGTGCAGCAGCCAGAGGCTGTGCAGGCAGAGCCCCAGCATCAGCAGCCCCCTGCTCCTAGCACTGGCCGCAGCACTCCGCAGGAGACCTGGAAGCACAAGCTGCAGAGGCCCTGACAACAAGCTAGCAGTAATGCACTTCAGGTGGGCCTTTCTCCAGCCCTCCGGCCATGTGCTATAGCCTGCCCCTGCCTTCCTGCTCCAGTGTGCACCTCCTGCACATGTCCCTTTACACGTAGCAAGTGGCAAATTCACCAGCAGGGGAAAAATAATAGGGAAAAGCCAAAGAATACCTTGCCAAATAAACACATGCAGGTGAGAACCCAGCATTTCATAATTCAGCATTTAAGTACATAGCATATTGTGATTGAGCAAGCAATCAATTCAATTCATTAGCACAAATCTGTTATAAGAACTAATTTTCACAAAGCATTTCTCTACCAGTACAAATCCCCAAAAAGGCATTTCTCTTTCAGTAAAATCTTACTAAGGTGTTTTATATCAGTAGAAGTATTCATACAGCCTTCATTTTTAACAGGTACCAGATAAAGAAAATTGCCCAACAAACAAAGTCCAGGTAGCGCACACACACACCAGTTATTAACAAGAAACCAATGCTGTTATCTCCTGACCTGACTCAAATTCCCTGCAAATCAGCATTAAGCATGTACCACTCCTTGAGCAAATGTGCAAAGGGGGATAGCCCATAAAAAGGACTCTGGCTTTACAGGGCAAGACTGAACCCCCCTCAGACATCATAGCGAGATGCAGCATTCAGGAGGAGCAACTCTGGTGAAAAGCAACAGCAATGCTCTTCTCCAGCCTCACTGAATGGCAGCTCCCTTGCTATTGCACCACTGGGATGAGGCAGAGCACTAATACAATTATTCACTTATTCCCAACACCTTCCACTCCCCTGAAATTGCTGTTTATCAGTCCTATAGTCTAATCAACTCCACATGTATCCCCAACACAAAATCAACTATGATTTGCAACATGCCCTGCACAGTTATGAGCCACCCCTCCGTTTGCCACAGAGGCACCCCATGCACCATGCAACTGGTGTTACAACAAGGATGGAGAAGGTAAAGTAAGACATAATGTCCCTAGAGCCTCCGAAGCCAGGAATGAGGAATGGAGGTATGAAGAACTGAGGAATGGAATTTGTTTTTATATTGGTATTTGAAGACTGAACAAGCACTCTCTGCTTATTAACTCCCTTATCTCACAGGCCATAACCCACTGCTGTTAGAGACCATACTCCACTCCAGTGCCAGCCTGCACTCAATGGCTGTGGGATCCTCAAATCCATCATCCTCAACCACACAGAGCTGAGGATGTCTTCCCTGCAAGGCACCAGTGAGCCCCAGCAACTCTTATGTAACCCCTCCAGCCTTGCAAATTTGAGCTTTTCCTATTTCCTCTATCCTGAACAGGGGCTGGAACCACATCACTGCAGGCCTCCAATCTCCCTGCAGTTCCTGGCAAAGTGAGAAGCATGGCTCTTTCTCCAACTGCCTCAATCAGAGGAGCAGAAACAGCTTGGAAATATGCTGGTTTGCTTGGGAAAGCTAAGCCAATGTCAAAAAAATGTCAGATACTAAGGGGTAAGGAGTTGGTGCCTGTCAGTGTTGCAATTGTATCCTCCACACACAACTGGAACATCAGGAAATTGGTACAGCCATGCAAAAAAGTACAGGATACCCCATTCTGACTTTGTCTGAAGCAAGTTAGAACAAAACATCTCACTCTGAAGGAAAATCCCCTTCTGTAGACAAGCCTCTTTTTAATAATAAGTGCTAAATGGACTATTCAAGCAGGTAATTAATGTTAATTAACATATGTCAGGCCATAAATTGGCTAAATGCACCTCATTTTACAAGCTGTGTGTGTGGCAATGCTCAGGAAATTGTAACAGAAAAGAACAGTCTAAGTTTGTAGAAGCATTAGAAAAGACCAGATAAAAGGTTAAGCATAACCTTCACATAACCCGTGGAGCGCTGAGCCAGCACTACCAAAAACTGAATGACTGCGCACATTACTCGAACACTTTATTTTGCTCCTGAGCCACTGTGCTACACAGACATTGTCAGCCTCAAGAAAAGGCACATCAAAAAAAAACCTGCAGATCCCCGAGCACTGTGTTATCAGGCAGGTCTTTATGGGAGTTCTTGCTACTTGATGCAGGACCTGGCAATACTGTGGTCCCTTTCCAGCGCCGAGTCAGGAACCAACACCAGTTTTGATGGCAAGGGGAACAAAACAGCGGCAGGAGGACACTCAGAGCTTGCCCTCTTGCAGAAGAGAGTCTGCCTCAAAACACAGAGGGCCTCCTGCCTTTTAAAAGAAACTAACACTGCCATTTTATAACCCTGCCCTTGGGCACATATTCTGTGAGAGAGATAGTAGTAAGGCTCTTTAAAAAGTGGGAGAGAAACAAGAACACACAAAGAATTTAGTATAAGTAACAACCTGCATTAGGAAACACTTTCAGTTTCTCCCTTGCCAAGCCGCCACTGCACTAAGACCCACAATAATTGCACTGCAAGTAAGAAACAATCCTCAGAAAAGATTTTCCGTACTTGCATGCAAAATAGCTGGCTGCCAAAATCTTGTAGGGCACCTTTAGGAGGCTGCCACCTAGAGAAACGCTTTGGCTGGTTATCCCTCAGTTTTCCCTTATTTCCAAGGCAATCTCTTCAGCCCACCCTCTAAGCCAGCACCCCCACTGTAATTTTCTGCAGTGATTTTGCACTTTTTCTCCCCATATACACCATGCAAGGTGGTTAAAAACAGCAGTGCAGCTGCAGGGAGGCCTGGGGGAGCTGCACCAGTCCCAGCGCTGCCTGTCTTCTGCAAGGGACGCCACCGACCCTGGGTTTCTACTTTGTCCATTTCAGCACAAAGAGCTTTCACAAAACCACTGGGCTCACCCTAATCACTTGCCTTTCTAAATGCACCAGCACGTGCCCAGCCTCCCCTAATCTCCCCGGATTACAGCAAAGTGCTGTAGCACCACCAAAATGACCCGAATACAAAATGGCCTCACGTGTTAAGACACTGCTCACTTTACAAGGACAAAACCAGGCAGACGGAGGATGTCCTGGAGCAGAGGCACCAGGACACCCTGGTAGCCTCAGTGTTTGTTCAAGTCAGTACAATACAGCAGATATGAAAGCCACTAAACTGCTTTCATTTTTATTAGCAATAACCATGTACTTTCAAACACAGAGATAAGTGTAGGAGCCAAACCTCTGACTTTCAAGCTTCCTATTTTAAATATGCTTAAATATTGACACTAATAACCAATTTCAGACAATGTTAATGTTGCATGACTGCTTTAGGTAACCTTCTGTCTCCAAAGAACTGAGGAACACTCATTCCACTATTTATCACACCTGACATCCATACTATCTGGCATCATTCACTGGAGGTTTCCCATTCAGGTAAAAAGTCAGGTTTATCAGAGCCTGTGACTCCTTGCAGCTGATGACATTGACCAAGGCATTGTGCTGGTATCTGCATTTAACAAATCCTTCAGCTGAGCTGCTTCTCACTGTCACACTCTGAATCGAAGTCAGTGATTCTGGGAGATACACTCCATGTCTCTGTCTCTCCTCTAATAGCTGTCACCTGCCTGCATGAGCTGGGGAAAAGCAAGATCTTTGATGTACATTACAGACATAAAATAGTAATGTGTGCTAATATCTACATATGGTTTCTACCAGAAAGTTTAAGAAGTCATTTGTTACTTTGATACTAAAGTATGTTCCTCTTTGATGCAAGAAGCTTGTTAACGTATCAGTTTCAACTTTGGAGCTGGAGCCACATATCTAAGTTGCTTAGCACAAAATTCACTTAGAAATGTTACCGAGTATTTTGTTAAAGCACAACATAGTAAGGCTTTGATCAGGTAAGATGCTTAAGCAGTAAGGTTAAGCACACAAGTAATCCCAGTGAAGCCCCAAGGATCCATTCACATGCTTAAACTCGTGCTTGTTTGTGTAGATCAAAACTTAAAATAATCACGCTACAGTTTGTAACTCAGACCCTTCTGTACAGATGGAACAAGGCAGCTCAAAATTAGAAAAAAAGAAAACCAAAGTAGAATAGAAGGCTGGAAAAACATTCATGCTAGCAGTCAACTGGAAAACAGTCTGAAAAAAGAAAAGACAACGGAGAAAAAAATGAAACTGACGCAAACTCCAGTTTTCCGCTGCCACTCTTGATAAAGATGTTGTATGCCACTTCGAGGAAAGAAAAAGAAGAACAGTGGTGTTGTTGCCCTCTCACATCCTTCACAAAAAGACGATAAAAAAAGTCCGACACATCTTGCATATCAGCATCTGGGCTAACAGATTTAGACATCTGTCTACATCTCTGGCAAATTTCTCAAGCCTCAACAACTGGGGAAGAGACTCGTGCGTTCGCTGCACTGAAGGGACTGCAGCCCATCGGTACACATTGGTTAATAAAACATGGTGAGAAATGATAAAATGTCCACGTACAAAGTTTACAAAAATCTCTTCCGAACAAATATCCCAGCAGCTTGTGCTTATCTTTTGCAAAGAAAATGAATGCAACAGGTACAAAACAAACAGGCTTCTGATATGAAAAAAATGAACCAAAGCAAATCAGCTGCATTTAAATTTGGGAATTGATGGTATCTGTGTAGGAAGGACCAGATTCATACTGCTCAACGAAGAGGAAAATAGTCCCCCTAGTGTACTCTTCATGTAGAAAAGACTGTTTCACAAGGTAGTGCTGCAAGAAATTACAAAATAACATTATAGGAAGAGATGTGGAAGTACTTCAGATATAGTGAAACCAGGCACCTCTACCATATACATGGACATAAGAGTGTTTCAGTTTTCTATTTCAAGATTAGTCAGTGGAGTTATTGTATCCAAAATATGGGGGGGGGGGGGGAACCCACCTGCTTCTTAAGCCAGCACACTAGTTTTGTGACTACAGGACATTGACAGGGTAACGGACACCTGAATGTGGAAAGACAGGTAGATCTAGCCACCGAGAAGCTCTGCTGAAGTGCCTGCAACAGCCACCTGGCACTGCATTTCACCAGGGTGAAAACAGCTCACCCTTATACCTTTGCCCTCCTCCAGTGATGATAAATATAAATATGAATCCCCTGTAAGTATTCAAGACTTGATATTGAAGCATGCATCTATACCCTTCCTGGTGATTTGGAAGTATACAGGTGTGTATCAAATCTGGCCGCCTGTGGTACATGACAGTGCCCACAGTGTGCCAGCCGTACGGCAGTGCACCACACATTACTGCCCTAGTTAGCTGTCAGGCAGCATTAGGTTAGCTGATGTCCCACTGTGGCCAGAGGGAGGGGGGAACAAAGGAGATTGTTGGGGGGTGTATTGGGCAAACCTTATCTAAATTAGTGGAAACGTAATATATGCCTTCCTAACCACATCTGAAATAGTCACTTCTGCTTTAATGCCCTAGGAAAAAACAAAAGAAAAAAAAAAATAGTTGTAACTTCATAGCTCTTAAAGTAATTGTCTTGAGGGATATAATCCCAGCTATGTATATGGATTATGGTATTTAGCACATCTCACAAGAAACGTCACACTAGAAACAGATTAATATTTCATATATAATAACACGTAAGATAATAAAACCAAGTTCTTTTCTTCCCTTTGTTTAAAGTGACAATTTTCCCACTCAGTGCCAGAGCCCAATATTGTTAAATGGGCCTGCTGCCTTCAAAAATGAACTTAGCTGTGTAAAAATATTCTAAATTAAGATAAAAGCCTCCTGATACAAAACTGTCTTCTGTTCATTTAAAATCTCAGTGTAACTAGCAATCTGAAAAAGTCTGATGCAAAAAGCTGACATGAGTTCCTGAAGAGTTATATTCATTACCTGTGAGGGAAACAAAGATGATAATAATATCCAATATGTTTCAGCATCAGGAGACTAAGATGGAGTCTCTATTTAAGTGTTGCTTCTTACACTAATTTACGTTCCAGCTAAGAAACTGAAACAGCCCTGTTCTGAAATAGTCCTCTTCTGAATGCACAGGCATACATTAAAAGAAACTCTAGCCCTGCTAAGGAATTAAATTTTGCTGGTTTGGATGTCTGGCAAATTATTAGCTCCTGACCTCTCCTTAGCCCTTTTCAGCATGCCTCTACTACCCGTGAATAACTGCACCCACCGTTAATACGGTCAAATGCCTTACCCAAACTTCCAGAGACACCTCACAGTCATTAAGGAAGCAGAGTTTTCTGCTACCAGTATGCCTGCATCTCCTGATAAAAGTCATCTTAAAGGTTTGTGAGAGACTTCTGAACTAAATTATATCAGAGGAATCTCAAGGGATCCAAGTTTTTAACATTTTAATTAGCTCAAAGTACCAGTTAATGCTGCTCAGCAATGGAATCAATATCAAATTAACAGTGTAAATTGTCAGAAAAATTGTGACTGTATTAAGCATACTAATCAACATAAGCACTTCAGGTTATGGCCCAGATCCTGTGTCTGCTGAAACGAACGGGAGTTCTGCCACCAAATTCAGACAAAACAGTATCAGCCCAGTTGTTTGACAAGTTTTGCTTCAATCAGGTATCCAGAATTTACTGAAAACTCGAAGTATCAGATAAAAAGGCTGCTGCACTTGGCATAGCAGATGACATCTACAGCCACTGCTTCTGCGTGAAACCCAACAGTTTATGAAAGGCACAGGCCATCATCAGAAGACGTAACCTTTTATCATAGTCCATGTCACACCTGCAAGATCAGACCAAAATTCAACATCTAATACAGACGCAAAAGCTATAAAAGCGATCCGTGTCTTTAAAAGCCTTGTCTTGAATTAGTTGTGCCAATGATAAACTTTGCTGTTTTCCGCAGCCTGAGACAAGTCTGACAGTGAAATGCTTTCTCTACAATGCTCCATTTGGAAGGGAAAAATAACACAGCTGTACTTCAGTTCCTAGCAGCAAGTCCTACTCAGGCACCAAAATATGAGACAGGGCTGCTAATATGAAAACTGCCAGATATGTTCCATTCCACCCATACAGTACTTCTGACTGACTTGTATACGCCAAGTTATCCCCAATCCAAAGCTGGAGATTGAAAGAAGAAATGTAATTTCTCTGTAACACAATAAAACTTCCCAGCAAATTCGCCTTCAGCCATCCATTCAAAAACAGTCTCAGACGCTGCCAGTATCAGCCCTCAGCAGCCATCGAACCACACCAGGATTTCCCTCTGCAAACAGTATCGAGATCAAGCAGAATCTGTATTTCTGTGTAGTAGCGAGTATGGCAAATTTCTGCGTCCCACAGACGCTTAATAGGTGGATGTGGAAGATCAGGAGAAAAAAAAAAAAGCAGCTCTGAAAGTCACCTCAGATATGCTTTAGGTGCAGCACGGCTCCTGGTAGGCCTTCCTAGACTCTCAGAGTAAAACCCTGCCTGCCTGCAACGTGCTTTTGCACATGCTGAGTAAACAAGCCTCAGAAACAGGTGGGTTTCTGTTTTCTTGCTTATTAAAACAGTAGTAATCTTAGCCGCAAACCTTCCCAGCGCTGGAGAGAAAACGATCAGCTACAAGCGATTTATCAGCAGACCATGCCCTCATGCACTGGCACCGCAAGAATCACAAACCAAGCATTCCCGTGGCTGTGCAGCCAACAACTCCACGCTTTGATTAACTTTATGAAGAAATGTCAAGACCCGAATTTCCTTCTACTGCCTTTGAGGAACGTGTGGGGAAACCACTGGGGCTTTCTAGACTAAAATAATAGTCGTTTTGTATTTGAGATCTGAGACTCTGACCCCACACAAAAGCGATTTTACTTATTTCCAGCACGAGTTACACCAAAGGCGCCTCTAACTTAAAAAAAAAAAAACAAACAAAAAAACCCCACAACACTACCACGCACACCATAACAAATATTTTTCTTCTTTTCCTCTTTTTCTTCCCTTGCTTATGTGTTTGCGCACGAGCGAAGCCAGCTCCACTCCAGCGTTCTTCTTGCCCCCACGGTCAGGAGCCCTCACCGCCTGCACGCAGCAACAGGAAAAAGACAAAACTTTTCTTACCCCCTCCCTCCATTAATAAATAAATAAATAAACAAGCACAGTGAACAGTGCGTCCACCAGCACGGCCCGCCGCAGCACCCGGCCGGCTGCACCGGAGGAAGCCGCGGCATTCCCCGCTGCAGCCCGCCCGTCGGGGCGGCGCGGTAGGTCTCGCCACAGACCCAGGACCCCCTCCTCACCTTCCAGCCTGCCGAGCTGTTGCTATCGCCCTTGTCCTTGAAGTAGGGCACGCAGCGGACCATCCAGTCGTAGATCTGCGAGAGGGTGAGGCGCTTCTCCGGGGAGCTCTCGATAGCGCGGGTGATGAGGTCGGCGTAGGAGAGGTTGCCCCACGCGTTGCGCCTCGACGAGCACTTCCTCGGCGCCGTCGCCGGGCCCCCCGTCAGCCCCCCACCTCCTGCTGCCGCTCCACCTGGTGAGAGGCTTGGCCCCTCCGGGCCGGCTCCAGGCAGCGGAGCCAGCAGCCGCGCCGCCTCCTCCGGGACGGTGGTGACCGCCGCCGCTTCTCTGCCCGAAGGGGCCGCGCTGCCGACGGCCATGGCCGAGCCGCCCCCCTCCTCCTCGTCGTCCTCCTCCTCGGGGATCATGGAGGCGGCGTCGGCGGGCTGCTCGCCGGCGGGCTTCGCTGGGCTGGCTTGCAGCTCGGGCCTCTGCAGGGGCCAGGTGCAGGAGCGGGGCCGGCTCTGCGGCTCAAACTCGGGGTCCAGCTCCACTTCCAGGGGTGAGAGTGGGGCGGGGGGCGACGCCTCTGCCATTTTGGCCTCCCCCGCTGGCGGCGGCGGCGAGGGAGAGCTGCGACGGGGCGAGCGGGCGGCCGCCGACCCCGCTCCTCCACCGCCGCCTCCTCGGTGCCGACAGGAGCCTAGCAGGCGGGGGACCGCCGGGCGGGCATGCCGCTCTCCGCTACGGGCTGGCAGGCGCTCCGCCGCACCCGAAGCCCGCTACCCGCGGGCGCTGCGCACGCCGGGGAGAAGGGTGGGGGAAGGAGGAGAGAGGGAAGGGAAAAAAAAAAAAAAAAAAAAAAAGAA
>JASSUY010028556.1:0-20968 GCA_032466535.1 Forpus xanthops | reverse complement strand
TGAATGTTCCATTGCTGGCGGTGTTCAAGGCCAGGCTGGAAAGAGCCTTGGGTGGCATGGTTTAGTGCGAGGTGTCCCTGCTCATGGCAGGGGGGTTGGAACTGGATGAACTTGAGGTCCTTTCCAACCCTAACTATTCTATGATTCTATGAAGAAAGCCTAGAAAAAGCAATGTAATAATCATATTTATTAGAATATAATAAAGACTTATTTCCCCATGAAAATACCTTGCTGACCATTGGTGTGATGAAAATCCTTTTGTAAACCTGAATATTAACTGCCTGCTCTTTTTTGCTTTGATGATTGCATTGAAAAGGAGGGCATTTGCAGCAGGGACAGTTTATTTCTTTGTTTTAACACAGCCTTGGATGCTGACAATAATTGAGCAGGTGGGTTACTGCTGTATTTTACAGATGTGCTTCTTTTTCTGGCAACTTCCATGACTGCATAGCCCACAAATTGCCTGTTTCTCCTCCTACTCCTGCTTTTGTCACAATTCTTTGCATGAATCTTACTCTGCTTTTAACTTGGGCACGGTGCAGACATAGGGGATCCTGAGCTTTGACTGGACTGGGGAGACAGAACTCCTGTAGCCTCCTAAAGCAAAGTGTCAGAGGTGAAGGACAGCCTCAAGTGATGATCCCTTTTGAGTGAATCACTGGCAAACATTCCACTGAGTCACCAAAGTGTGTGTGTGTGTGTGAAACCTTAAGAATTCCTGCTGAGCATATTTTCCCCTTTCATTTTAGAGAAACATAACGTTTGCTCAGATGTACTCAGCCAAATGGCTCATGAATTGGGAATCTCCCAAGCATTTTTATTTAAAGAACTCTTGCTACTTTTTTCCAGTAAGCCAGCATTACTGCAGTAAACACTGAGCCTTTCATAACCTTTCTACGTGTGGTCCCTTCTCAAAGTCACTCTGTAATCAAATTCACTGGGATTTCATAATAGTAATTTGCCACACTCAGAAATAGGCTTAATCGTGCTGGTGTCATTGGTATCATGTGAACATCACTCAGTATGCTGTGCCCTTCAGATGAAAGCCAGTGACAGAGAGAAAGGACACAAAAAGGAAGCGTAAGAGAACATTAACTCTTTCAAGTCAAGTACAGCCTCAGTGTGAAGGAGGAATCTGAACAGCTACTATCTACAGTATTCAACCATCAGGAATATTGACTGGGCGATAAAGTCCACATGATGTCTCTGATACATCTGCTCCTGTTGTCCCTTATTCTCTGGAGTGAGGCATCTACTAATTTCCAAAGCCACAAGAAAGCCATCACTCCCAATGCCCACAGGCTGTTAGTAGATCTTGACTAGTTGGTCAGGTTTAAAAGATTCACTTCCATTCTTTTCTGCCTTTTTGCAAATGATTTTGTGAGGAGTTTCCTAAGCTTTAATTCACAAGAGCTTTAATGAAAGCAGCAGTGGGCAATACGTTTTAAAAGTGGTTCTCGCTCCCACACTCACACTGCTCAGTGCTCAAAAAACCTTATCCTATCAAGTCACACCCCCAGTAAAGCCTTTAGTAATTTCCATGGTTATTTCAACGAATCAGGGAAAAAAGAATCACCATTTAGCTGAGATTGACCAAACCACCTTGAATTATAGGAACTTGAGTGGATTTTTGCTGTGGCAAGCATTACTAATGATGTGATTGCTCTTAAAGATTACTCAGAATAATAAATCCAGTAAATCCAGTAAATAGAGAGAAAAATATTAGTCTGGTCAATTCCATACATTCTAGCAACAAGCATAAACTACAGGCTTAATACTGAGGGGTTGTTCCAGCTTTGGGTTAGATGCATTGTGCCTTATGAGGATGTGTCTTGGTGGATAAAGCTTTAACCTTTGTAGCTGTTCAAGGTATTTATGAACAGCATGGGAAAAAAAGGAAGAGGAAATAGAACTCACTAAATCAACTAAATCCAAAGCTGCAATACTGGAAATGGCTCTAATGTCTTAGATTATATTTTTAAATGCTTTTCTCCACAGAACTCATATTATACAAAAGATCAGGTCTTCAGGTAAAGAGGTAATGCTAAATTTTAGATTCGGGATTTTCAAATATGCTGACATTATTTGGATACCTCCAAGTTTTGGCATTTTCAAGGCAGCAGGAGCTCAGTACTTTAAGGTCAAATTCCTCAGGATATTTCCAGCTGCACACTCAGAATCAGTAGTTTAGAAAGCGTTTGTCTTTAAGTCACTTGGTTGTTTCAAGAATTAATTTCATTAATTGCCTGAGAAATCCACAGTGATATTTAGCTTTGGGAGGACTCCTGTGAGTCCACAATGTAAAATAATCAAACTAATGTAATATCCCAGTTTTGACACTCAGGATGGATGTCTCTCCCAGTAATGCTTTTTGTTTCATTCAGCCCACTCCAGTTTTTTATCAGGAAAGTCTAATTTTCTAAGTGACTCCAAAAAAGATACAATAACACTCTTGTAACCTAATGCATGCATCCCTGTAACAGCTTCATATCCCTTTGAGGTGTGTGTTCCTTATGACCTGACTTATCTACAGAATCAAGAAATTGCCACAATTTGGTCTGTGGAAGTTTCAGGCTGTCCTGTTCTCCATTCTCTTTTAAAAAAACACATGTGGTGGGAGGTCCTCAGATGGCACAAAGCAGGAAACCTCACAGAATGTTGTGTGCAGTCATTTCAGCAATGCACTTCAAATACTGCACCTCCACTACTGGGGAAGTGAACAGAAATTCCAGGGGAGAGGGGTTCTGCCCGCAAAGCAGTGTCAAATTTGCTTAAAATAGCAGGGAAGATTTGAATACTGTAGAATACATTAGGCAATCTGTTCAAATATCATTGTTCAAAAGTCATTGGTTTCCATTTCTGCTGGCTGTTAAATATAAGCTATTTTACCATAAACCTAACTCCTGAATGATTTGGGTACTTTAATAGTAAAATTAAGTATTTTTATCATTATTTTTGAGACTGTTGGAGGGCATAGGAGGGAGAGATGCAACATAGAGAATGATACCTGGTTATATTCCATGCACAATCAGTCTGAAATGTAATGCCAGGGCCTTCTACAGAAATTATTCATAACCAGCTCTCCATGAAGGTGTTCTGTTACTCCCTGGTCTCTCTCCTGGGCCCAGGAAATCTGTTGTGTTGACAGTAGTCTCATGTGGTTGTTATAGAAATGCCTTCAACGATGTTGTCCAGTTCCTTCTGATCCTGGGGTTAAATTCCTTCAAAAGACGGCCTGCCAGGATAGAGGTCTATGCGCGTGTCAATGTGTCTTTAGAAATGCATTAACAAGTTGCTCCACATGTATAATTAATAAGGACGAAGGAACCCTAGACTGTCAGAAAGTCTGTTCTCCATCCCAGGACATCTCTTATGCTTCTTGATTGTTTCTTTTATGGTGTTATTTCTAGAACATGATATAGTTTACCATGTATTATTCTTGGAAACCTAAAACTTACAAAAGTAAGAATAGCATAATAAAAGTGTTTTGCCTCTCCATGAATCTTTCACACAATGAGCTCCAAGTGTTTCAACAGAGGTTGATTAAAAATTAAGCCTCTGTACAGCTGCATCAGGCAGGTAAGTAGTATCATATCCATTTTACAGATGGTTGAACACGCAATAGAAAGGTTAACTGCCTTGACCATGGTTGCTCACTGAGTTAGCTGCAGTGTTGGGAGTGAGAACCCAGATGTGAAAAAATAATCAATCAGAAAAATGGTGGTTTTCAGTTTGACTGAAAACATCTTTCTCCTAATGGCTCTTTTAACCAAGTGAGATTAAATGAGTCAACCAAAAGATTCAGTTTCAGCTCAAAGGAAATAATATTGAACCTTTTTGCTAAAGCTTTATACAAAGCTTAGGTAAAAGTCAAAGAGAAATCTGCCAGATTGAAACCACAAGTTGCTTTCTGAGATGATTTGGAAATAATTTGTGAATTTTAACAGGTGAAACAGCAGGATTCTGGAACTGCTGTAAGTCAGCAGTGATGAATTCCTTTTCTTCAAAGCAACAGTATTACTGAAATATATCTGACATAGTTACTATTCAATCTCATATCGAATGCAGAAGTTCCTTCTTTCTGAAAAACAGCACTACAAGCAGCCAGCTCAGAAGACAGGAGTTCAGAGCTGATTTTCCATATCTACAAAAACAGACCCCTGAAAGCAACGCTTTGCAGCTGTGAGGTACACAGCAATGACCTGAACAGCACATTCCTACCTCTGTCTTGCATGTAGCAGGACAAGAGCATGTACATATGCTTAAAACTGAGCTCTTGTTCCTTCCTGATTTGAGGACTTTAGAAAGCATGTTCCAGGTACGGTAAACTCAGCTGCATGGTGCATGCTGTGCTGGCAGTGCTGAGAAAGACTTCTCCCTTGGTGGCTCTGCCAGAGTGAGCCATGGACCACAGGAAAGCAGCTTCAGTTGAGCTGATGCTGTGGCTTTGGTGAAAGGGCAGAAGTAGAGAAAATGAGTGCAGCACTGTGGAAAGTGGAATTTGACTGAGCAATTAAGTCACCATCTATCTGGTGGACACAACATCTGTTACTTAAAGTCCTGATAGCATTTCATTTACTTTAAACCCCTATCTTAAAGCTTTAATACCTCATCCATTCAAAACCACTTAATCTGAAGGCAGCAGCAGGGGGGATCATCTAGCAAAGAACATGGAAAAAAGAGACAGACAAGTCTTAGACATCACTTTGAGACAATGCTTCTTGTACTTTTCCATTTAAGATTGGATGCCCCCAATTTTCTAGTGCTGCAATAGAAGACAGACCAAAAGGTTAATTTCAGCTAATAGTAGGCAGTGGAAAACAGTTTTGTAACCCAAAAATTATCTCCATTAATGAAGTGAGTGACCTCACTGACACTTTCTCCAAAGGCATTTTACTTGACAAATGCCTGCAGTAGGGGGGCAGTGGAGAATCTTCTCTTCCATGTCATTTACATCAGGTTCTCAAAGATGCAAACTGGTAATAGGTAAATTTTAAATCTATTGTGTTCTGACGAAACCCACTTGTGGAATTAATCCCTGTGTGACTATGGGTTTTAGAGAGAAACTGTGCTAAGTCTCGATATCTGTGCCTGTAACACAGCGAAAGGGGTACATAAAGTACTCTCTCCCAAATCATGTGTACTGCTTAAAACTCACATATGTAGTACATACAAACTGCACCCAAGCAACGCTGCAGGGATGCAAATGAGGTACAGTAATGATCCTGTATCTTAAAATCCTTTCCACATATGCCTGTTAGATCAAAGACCATCTAAAACCAAAACCAAGAGATGCTTATCCAACAGCTTAGTCTTGACAAAGTTATCTGGTCTTTGTTTTAATCAGATCAATCCTGTGTGCAAGAAAATCCCTCCTTCATATACCATAGGAGTTAAACATCCCCATATATAACATATCCAGTGTGTCATTTCTCTACAACTCAGCTGAGAGCAATAATGCTCAAGTTTGGTTACTGTGTTCAGCAATACACAGCTCTGAAGTCTGCAGTAAGAAGGATGCAACAAAATAGGAAACATCTGACTTCTTTGCCCTCTGTATTTTAGGAGGGCTCACCAAAAAATGTCTGCCTATCTCTATGTATGTGTACCACAAAGGAGATTCTACAAACCAGAGTGTTTTGTGTTGGAAGGAACTTAAAGCTCATCCAGTTCTAACCTTCTGCCATGCGCAGGGAAATCTTCCATTAGATCAGGTTGCTCCAAGCCCCATCCAACCTGAACTTGAACGTGTCCAGGGATCCACAACTTCTTTGGACAAATGACCCCACACAAAACTGGCTGATGAAACCACTACTCTCACCCCTCTGGCCCCTCTGAGGACAAACATACATCTGTACTACCTGTTCTGATAAGCCTTTATTTTCCTCAGTGCAAAAGTTACTACTGTAGCTGACTGTGGTACTCTCTGTAACCTGTCTTTCCATTCACACCAAGATAGGTTATGATCTTGCTTGATCCTGGTGAGAGGAAACGACTCACTATTTCTTCTGTAAGACTACAAAGAGACATCTTGAAGCAAAAAATGGCTTTGAAGTGCCAGCTTGCTTCATAAAGCAGATGGCTGGACTAGGCTGAGGTTAAAGATGTTCATTATAAATCCATCTTCAAACTAGGATATAGATGGACAATTATTACCAGATTGAGGGAATGTGCCTCAATGGCAACTTCTGTGTTGCAGCCTGAGCTACACAAGACTGTAGTCAAGTTTAGGTAAGTAGGGTCAGATCCTCCTTCCACAGAGCACAGCACAATAGCACTGAATCCAGAAATAATCTGGAAAATCTGGAGGACCTCTCTTTGCACAGTGTCCGCAACCTTCAAATAATTCCACCTATAAACCTAAATAAAATTAGCATTTGCCTTCCAATGCAGAAACAACAGACTCAGTTACTAATGTACAGAGATTATCCCTACAAAAGGCCCACATAGAGTTATTTTCTTTCTCTCTGTATGAAAACGTAGAGAATAATCACACACATACACACAACTGCAGTTTTCACTGTCCAGTATCTTTGTTAGGTAAATGGGCATATCACAGTAGTAAAGTTAATGGAGTCCTACCAATCTTTACAAGGTTAAGGACTGGGTAACAAATACTTTAGTAGTGAAATCTGAATTGAAGCCAACATCCAAATGGCATATTTATATGGAATCTTTTGAAGTTCAGAGACCTGTTTTCCTATATTCAAGCATCCAAGTTCATACTGTTAATAAGGGCATCTCCATGCATTTGCTGAACTGACTAAAATGACCTCAAGGGATTTATTCTGGTCATTTCCTCCTCTGACCCAAACTCACACTTGAATCCAGATCTTCAAAGGATAAAGGGAGTAATACTTTAACCCACTGCAGATTGCAAACTTAATCTACTCTTGAGCAACAGACTCTCAATTTGAGAAAAACTGATGGGCAAAAATAGGTTAGGATTGTTTGTCAAATACATTCACAGTCCTTTCATTTCCTCTTAAAAGCCATGAAGATCAAACTTGATTTCTACTGCAAAGTCTTTCAACACTTGCCCTAATTAAAGAGCAAAACCCCCATGCAGCAGCAGCAAGCTATGCCTTAGAATGTCAGTTAGCTGGACTGCATCAACAGTTAGGTTTTAAGCAGAGTTCACAAAACTGCTTTCCTGCTCAATTCTCCATTCCTTTTTGCTCATTCTTCCAGCTAAGGGGAGTTTTTAAGGTGGTGTTCAACATCTGTAGCCTGGTCTTTGCTTAACTATTGGTGAGTAGCATCACCAGGATAAAAACAATAGGAAGAGTCAAAATGACCTCACATACCGAAACAACTGAAGCACATCTTGCTCCCACCATTGTCTGGAAGGATGTTTTTGACTTTCTCAGTTGGCCTGATAAAAGATTTTTGTGCAGCCTACTGAATGACATCTCTCATTCCAGATTCAAATTAAAGCTTTTAAATAGGCAAATGGTGCATTGGCTGGGAGTGGTAAACTTTAGGAATTGAACTGACATCAATTTCTGCTTGAAATACTGTACAGCTTCATACCTGGGTGCAAGCTCACTGACCTTGAGACTTCACCACTGCTGAAAAACTGGGGAAAAAGCAGCTCTGAGATCAAAATAATGCTGCTTTGAAGGAAACTTGTCTCTGCTGAGCAACCCTGGCTCAAGCTGTTTCACTCCTCATTTGCTGCTTACCTCCCTGCAAACTTTTCACTTCCCACAAGCCTAACAGTAGAAGCCTGCTCGCAAGTGTTTACTCATATGTTTTTTGACAACTCCCCAAAAAAGCACATTTGCTAAACCAAAGTTACACAATTTCACATGGCTTCATGGAGCTCTGGGTGGGGTGTGAGAACCGATGGACTGATGGGAACTGGAAAGACACATTATAATTTACGCATTCTGCTTTGCAACAGAAGGTCTCTTGTTGCTCTGTCAGCTTAAAATGCAATAGTTCTTTTCTGCTAACACTTCACATAGATGGATGGTTGGTTAACATAAATAAAACTGTGTTTGTCCTAGTCTGCTGGCTGGTTCTTGCTGGTGGTGATTTGTATTGCTGTACACTGCAGAAACAGTACCAAACTGGTATTCTGTTGTTCTAGATACAGTCAAGATATGAAGATAGAGTAAACAAGACACAATGGGAAAGATGATGGCAAGATGAGAGTAGAGATATGATTAGAAAACCAAATATTTTATTACAAAACGTCATCTATCCTTAGGTGACGTACCTGAGGTTCTGCCATAGCTACCTGCTATACTTCTATGATAAGGTTGTTTTGCTCCAAGGTTAAACAAAATAAATGTTATCAATGTTAACCTTACTAAGTGTTTAACCTTGTTTGAGTCCATGGCAGAGCTTACTCTCCAAGAAATTTAATTCCCTAACGTGCATTTCTGGTTTGTTTTTGCAAAGAGTATGCAGCAATTCAGCATTTCAGTATCACCACAAGGAACCACAAGGACTTACCTCCACAACAGAGCATCCCAGGTACCACTAGAGGTCAGTAAATGAGGTCATATCACACAGCATCATTCTCTGAGAGGAATGGTCAGATTTGGGAGATATCCAAACCCCTGCTCCTTTATTTTGGGGGACACGAGCTGAACCTAGAAACACACCAACTAGCAGCCCTGGAAACTAAAGTAGTTTACTCACGTAGCAGGTAGGCAGCTCATACTGATCAAGAAAAGGTCCTGCATAGAGTCGCTCTCATGGGTTTGAAGCCAGCACAGAGGAATCTTCACTGGGGATGAAGGACTGTCTCAAGCTCAGCATCCCCATCAGGCTTCAGCTGTTCCACTGAGGCTGTCTACAGGGGTGATAGTTACAGCAAGCTCTAGTATTGTTATACACACAACCTTCACCCTACTGTACAAACGTGCACATCCTATCCACATATATACGTGATTGCACAGAGTTCTCCCCCTTGCTGAAAGACAAGACCATTTTTTTATCACCTCTGTGTATGCCAAGCTAAATTTTCAGTCAGTGTACACTCTCTACTATACATCAGAGGTACACAAGCAGTATGCTCCTCTTTAGGAGCTTTCAGAACCATCCCTTCAAGGTACTTTCCCAATGCATTTTAATGCTGCTCTAAAAACCAATCCTTTAATATTCACATCTGACTAAGAACCACAGCAGGACTGAAGCGACCCCAAAAAGATGCTGGCTGACTGAAGATGAAATGCTGCATTTCGACAGTGCCTTCAGGTACGCTTCATTTTAATATTCTGTGGATTAAAGGAGGTTTTATTTAAACCAAAGCACACACTTCCAAAAACTGAGACCCTACCTTAATTACACCATGCAGATTTGCTTTCCTGCACAGTTTTTGGATCCTCATACATACCAAGCTGCAGCATTTCATCAAGGAGACATATCTGCAGGCAATGTGACAGCTGCTTCCTGGCTCTTTGAGCCTGCAATATTTTATTTGGGTCATGCATAGTATCTTTCCCTCCCTTTGAAGCAGGTAAAATGTCTGCTCTTTTCTGACAGCAAGAGATATCACCACTGAGGTAAAGCCATTTTAGAAGGAAAACTGGAAATGAAGATAAACTTTCTGCTGCACATTTAGAATTGTCTCCATGCAGTGCCTCTCGAGATAGCAATGTACTGCACAAGGAGCTAAATTCAGCTCTTACACTTGGCACCACTGTAGCTTCACTAATCTAATGGGGGTTACCATAGACTGAGAAGGCAGCACTGGATTCCACCCACAGAAGCATCCTGGCATGGGAATGCTTCCCACATCCACAAAGCTGGAGATGGGATTACCTCCATGTTACTACCTTTGTGGAGGTAAAACTGCAGTAATAATGCAGCCTTTAGGCCATAAATTTGCTTTCAAAATTTTGCAGGGATCATTATGCTGATCACTGGTTCTGGCAGTGTCCCAACAGGAGAATGTTTTGCCCTGATGATTACATAAAATAAGAAAACTCCCAGTAAGAACTAAATCCAAGTTGTGTCTTGCTAACAATGAGAATTACGCAAAATCAATATTAATAGCAGACAGCCGCTGATACTTATGATGAATAATAATTGCTAACTGGATGAGTTCAATACTTATAAAATACACATTTCTTAATAGCGGAAAACATCACTAAAGTTTCTTATCCAGAAAAAAACATACATTGCAAAATCACTTTGATGTGATGGAGTATCCAGAAAGGCAGGTTCATAAGTAAAGCTTTACTAAACCTTGCTCTTCAACTTGCACTGGGTTATGTGGGTGTCAGCTTGGTCTGTTCCTTGCTGTTCTGAAGGGTGCTATGTTCCAAATATAATCAATGCTTTCAGGGCTTTATGTTGGGTTGAACAAAAAGCTACAAACTACATACAAATCTAGATCTTCACTTTGAGGCACCATGGTAGGATGAACCTGCAAGTAAGAGCAGAACCCAGTCAAAATAGTAGAGTTTGAGATGTGACTTCTGCAACATTACTCAACCTTATGTAACAAAACCAAACCCGAAAGTTACCAAAGGAAGGGTAACTACTTGCTGAAACATTCACTGATATCTCACTGAAAAGTGTGGTAGGACAAATCATCTTACTAGCTGATGACAGGTTTTGCATCCATAATAAAACTTACAGACAAAAAAGTGTGACCCAGTTTCTTGTTCCATGACTGGACAATTTGCACAGCTCCTAATATAAACTGTTGATAACATCTGTATTTGTTGCCAAGGCACACACTGCACAAATTGCATCAGGCAGCAAGCTGTGGATGTCCAACCGCACAGCAAAAAGCTGCTTAGAAATAATGAATCAGGCACAGTTTTTCTCTTTTTTTTTTCAAACCCAGGTACAAATAAACATGAAAGCCCATGCTGGAATTATAAATATATTTGTGTTATTTGTAGTCAACGCACTACACAGTGAAAATCATGTCATTTCATTCTTCTGGAGAGAATAAGAAGAGAATAAGACAGTATTGATTCAGAACATCCTCCCACTGCCCTACTTCATTCTGTTGCAATGTGTTTGCAGAAATCACAATCTTAACAACAGTAGTATTAAGTGGCATTGAATAAGCTGTACAGCTAACAGAAATAAACACTCTTGTCCTGGTTTTGACCTCAGCATGGTGCAAACTCCATTGCAAATGCAGTTGGCCAGTGGATTAACTTCATTGATGTCAGTGAAGTCACCTTGACATGAGATCAGATTAGACCTACCTCGTAACATCTTCTTCAACCTAAAGCATATAATCAATACACATTGCCTCAGTATATTGTCCTCCCCCCCACATATCTCAAAGCACTTGAGAAAGCAAAATAATTATGATCTTTGTTTTATAGGTAGTAGAACTGAAGCACAGGCAGATAGTGATTTGCTGGAGTTCTCCTACTTGATCATTGTTAGATGGAGACAAGACCCCACAGTGCCACATCCTGACCTTGTCCCTTAGCTACTGGGCTGTATTAACCCATAACACACAGTGTGATTAACTCATGCCTGCCTGAACAATGTGCACAACAGATAGATTTGTAACTAAATGTCCATAAAAGACCATTCATATTAGCTGAGCAAGGCAATATTTCAACCAGAGTGTTTTAGCATTTACAGTGGTTAAACAGATGCTACTTTTTATCAGATCTAATTCTTTGAATCAAATTGCATACAGTCCTTAGATCATTTACTACCACGTTAAGCCCTCACAGCTACTCTAGATATTTAAATACACAGAGCTTTAAAAAAATATTTCCATTATAAATATTTTAAAAATATACTTATCCTAAAAAGCTGTCCAGCACTATTCCAAAAATCTCGTGTAATAAATGTCTTGTTTTAAAATCTAACAAAAATATCTACCCTTATACAGAAGAGCTCAAGTTTTGACAAATCTATAGTACAGTCAGAAACATCTTGGGCCAGATTCCACTCTTGTTTATACAGTTTCCAATTTGGATCATGGTGTTCATTTCAGTTGCGCTACTTTAATATAATCATGAGCCAAATATAGCCCTTGGTATTTTAAAATAACTAAATGGACTGAATACTGCAAGTGTTATTTGTGCCTGGCATTACCAGGAATGGAAATCCTTTACTTCATTGCATCTAAAAATGCAAAGGAACATTAAATTCAGTATTTGTGCCATAACCAAAGAGGTGCCAGGCAGCTGCAGTGGATGACTCAGACACAGAATTGTGGGGTTTACAGAAAAAGTTTTTTTTGGCTGAATGATGCCTGCAACTGCTGTCACTAAATGGAGGATGAATGCTTATAAAGAACATTTGTAGAGAGAAAATGCCAATCTTCCCCTAATGCTTTCTCTAACTCCAGGAATCCTTTTAATCGCATTTTGTTACTTGTGTGAGCTTAAAAGAATCTCTCATTACTAGAACCCAGGAAGGACACTATTTTAATTGCTTCCCTATTTTCGAACTGAAATGCCTCCATCTCACCCATCCTTTTCAAAGTGTGATTAGAACACATTAACCAGCCCTTACAGGGATCTGCATCTCACCAGAAGGTCAAGGTGGAAGCCAAGAATTATTAGTCTTTTGAAACACTGGAGCTTTTTTTTCAGCTTTTACCCCTTTTTTCCTTCAATCTTCCATTTTAAATGCAGTGTTTGATTAAGGATCACAGAAATTGAGCCTCTCTCATTGCACCAGGTTACATACATAAGAAAAGCTAACAGTCTTGGATGCAAGCTCCAACTCCATCCTCACCGTCATCTTCATCATCATCATCATCTTTACTGGGAGCACATCTTTGGAAGCAGTGTACTAGAGTTGCTAAGAAGAAGCTTGAGAGAATAGCAGCAATGGAGACTGCGACTCCAGAGAAGATGATGAAAAACAGGTCTGTCAATGACAAACTAAATTTGCATTCACTAAAGCTGACCTCAGATAATTCATTCAGAAAGATTCTTCTGTTTTCTACAGGCAGGGAACACTGGATTTCATGGAGACCTGCAAAGAAGAGGAAAAGGGAAACAAATCAGTGGACTATTAGTGAATGCCTCTGTTGCTCCAGTCACAGACTGAATGGTTGAAGAGAAGTTTTAGGGTTAATTCTAGGTTTATGAATTTGTACAAAATTCAGGAAAATATTGAAACAAAATCTGTCATTACCCAAAAGCCATTACACAGCCCTCTTGAGTGGGCAATTTATAGTTAGTAATAAGTTAATTTCACCTTCAGTCTTCCAGCAGGTCAGGTGTGACTTAGGACCAGGATTATTGAGACAAAAAAGACAATATTGAACCCTGGATGCATCTAAATCTGAAGACCTGGAAGCACTGCCCGGCTACTCCATCTGAACACAAATTCTGACACCAAATCAGGGTAACGGATACTGACACTCCTTCCACACCACTTTTTTCCATGTAGTTCAAAAATTACAGTTGTATTTTTCTTTTGGTCGAAACAGAGGCCTGTGTTTAATGAATGCTTGTCTGCCTATGACCTGCTTTCACCTTTTCTCTCTGCCTGTCATAAGGATATGCAGTCTGGCAGGTGTTATTCCTCCATGCGTTACTGAAGAATGCCTAGAACTGGGTTCTTCATAGTGAAAGCAAAGAAAAGAAAAAACATTTTTAAAACCTGATGAGAACATACTTTGATACTGGTCAGTAAAAGCTTACAGTTCACTGCACAGAACCATCTCCCTCTTCATTCATAACAGGAAAATCACGACAGTGTGTTAAAAAGGACAAATGGAACAAATAATGACATGAATTAAATCTGTGTGGCTGTTCGCAAGATGTTTTTTATCTTGCTGCTAAGGATATGAATGCAAATGTAATGTTGTGCATTAACACCAGGAGAATTGCTGCTGGTTTCCTTAATACACTTTTACTCTTTGCTAGTGATCACAAGAGGGATCTCAGCATCTGACTCTGCACCGCTGTGTACACACAGTCTAGAGGGTGTTTCCATCACACAGCTCTACCATACAACCAATATGTCACTAAATAAGGAATATGTGGCAATAAGATTTAATCTGCTTTGGTAAATCTCATTTTTCTTGTGGCTGAACAGCTATGGCATATGATATATTACTATTAAACCCAGGTTCCCAGGGTTAGTGGTGTAAGCTGGTCCAGCTCAGTTTTTAGGTTGATTTAAGAGGGAGATTTAGCTAAGCCTACTATGGATCCAACGACTTCCTTGACCTTTTAATGATATTTGTACTAAATTCTAATCCCTAAAAGCCCACCTGTATCTGTCATATTTACCTATAGTTCTGTTGCCTTTGGTCTTTCTCATGCTTCTCTTGCTGACAATGTAACTAAAGCTACCAGCAGAACAGGACAAGTTAGCATGCCCAAGGTTTCTTCTAGGCAAAATGCCACCTGAATACATGCTACATTTTCCCTGTTGAGCCTGGACTGCACTAGTGACATACACCAGAGGGTGAGGCAACTTGCTCTGCACATCTCTGAAACCTCTATCTGTGCAATGGGCCTGGAAGGTGAAGAAGCCACACTGTTCTCAACATCCCCTGAGACAGCTGGAGATCCAGAACCTGCAGTATTCATATATAGTGTGTCTTGTATACAAGCTGACATACCAGAGCACGTGAGCATGCCTTTGACAGCACAGATGCCTAGGATACAATTGCATTCTCAAGCTTGTGATAGACCTCTTTGCACAAAACTCTCTACTGACCAAGTCCATATTTTCTTCCCATCAAGACTTGAGAATAGCAACCTTTGGGTTAATGGGAGAAACAAGCAAAAGGGGACACAAATGGATATCCTTCTCTATTCAAAACCATGAGATCTATGGGAGGAGTGAAAAACCATGGGCTAGAATTCCAAGCCCTGTGTCTTTTTAATCAGAGTTTAAAAAGCAAAGTTTCAGTAAATCAACATGGTGTTCACAGTAACCAAAGCAGTTACTGCTGTTGTATAGAAACAGCAAGAAAATTAATGTGACATACTGCAAATTCATTTGAAGAGGAAGTCCCTTGCTAAAAGAAAAGAACATTGCAGTATTTTGGCAGAAAATCATGGTTCAATTGAATATGAGACCTGAACAAATCCCATTTCTCTTGTAGCAAGCACAAGAAAAAACAAGCTTTTTCTTTTTCTAAACTTTCTATTTCAGACCAAAGCAGAAGAAATTCTCTGGTGTCCTCACATGCCACCTTTTAATATGACTCCTGTGTTGGAGGGGCCTTGATGAGCTGGAGTATCAGACCTAAGCTTCCATAAGGAAGGAAGTAGAGAAAGAATATATTATAGATGGGGAAAAAGACTCCAAAAGATAACTCCTGTTCTAAGTAGTTCTACAGACTGCTAAACCCATGACAAGCCCTTACCTTTAGAAATATCTTAGCATGGTAGTATTTGCCTAGGATCCCAGAGATAGAAATCTAAGAGCTCACTTATTCTTTATCATTACTATCAGCAGCTTTGCTGTAGATCAGAACTGAGCCTGTAGACTGTGAGCTCTATTCCCATTCCTCAGATGCTTTCACCTAACATCACAACAGAGAGAATAAAGAATAGAACCTGCAACAGATCAAGTCACTTAGAAGACTATTTCTTGGTGTGAACAGGGATGATTTTGAGTCTGAATATACAATTATGAGAAATAAAAAAGCGCCTCCCCATGTAGCTGTGGGTACTGGAATGTAGGTCATGTTCTCAAACCAAATAGATTAGATGGGAACTTCTTACTTGTGACACTCCAATGTGTTAGCTTAGCCTTAAGTTTTTATAGAATTCTCATGTCATAGAGAGTAATAGATGCCACTATGAACCAGGGGCAGTGCAGAGGCCTTGCTATCTCAGCTCTAGTTTCAACCAACTGGTGTTTGCACTGTCTTTTCAACAAGACAGGAAGGAACTGACCTCCTCTGTTCCTACAGAAAGCAGACAGCTAAAATTGTGCTGGAAGCAACCTATCAGGACTGCAGAGCTTCACGGAAGCACATGGCAGTGATTGAGGGAGTGAGGGCGGAACATCCTGCTCAGTTAATGTTTCTCTTTGCTGTGTCCTGATGCTACTGCAAACCCCAGTACAGTTAACGGTAGCTTTCCTTTCCACTCCAAAGAGGATTTGGAACAGGCTGTTCATTTGTAACAATACTAAGAATAACAGCTGTATCTCTGGTGGCACAAGGAACTTCTTCCCTCAAAGCTAAAGCAGTGATGATTGCACCAGAGCTCCTAACAGCTTACTGGAAAAAGTCATCAATAAGTCATCTTAATGCATGCTGCTTAAGATGACTATGAACAACAAATACCATTTCATCTGCTTCCTTCCACATCAATACATGACTTTTCATTATTTAAAAGCAGGCTGAACCCATGACACCTTATGACATGAGGATCCAGTGTGTATGGAGAACTGATGTTCTGTACTCTCCCTGTGCAATAGATTTAATTTTGTTCTTTGCTTGGGCAGGACACAATCCCAGGTCATCATGCACCCTCTTGCACAAGCAAAAGAACAGCTTCTATAAAGTGATCAGTATTCATTATAAAGTGTGGGGTTTTTTCCCTCTGGGTGATTCTGTCACATACAGACCGGCTCAATCAGATTACCTGTCCACATACACAAGACTTTCAAAGGACAGGAGAAGGACATTTAACCTCAGTGCTCCACTTTTACACACTTCAGCCACAGGAATGCTATTGTTTTCATATACTTTCTTTGGTTTTGTCCTCTTTGTCTGATTTGCTTTTGTTTTTCCGTGGAACCTGTTCAGTTTAATCATTCAAAAAAACCCAGCCAAGCTTCTTGAAAGGGTATATCAAAGATATTTAGTGTTTGGCTGCAGCAAGTAAACCTTTGATGATAGTTACATATATACCTCATTGCTCCCACAACATGTTCAAAGAGTTGCTTCTTCATACCAAACAAATCTGTAAATGAACTAACAAGCGTGAGTGTTATAAATATATAGCTTATGTTATTTTGGTCAGGGCAATCACATTATCTACAGTGACTCCAGCTGGCCCAAGGACAATGTCACACAGGCTGTAGCTTTCTGCTACGTCATCTGAAGCAGCAGATGTACTTTCCTGGCAGGCTGTAACATATTGTTTGCTTTTGAAAGGGGAATGCTTTGAAGTGCCAGTGAAGAGATGGGTGTTAGGTTTCTATATAGGCTTGTCTCAACATGGAAACATAAAATAAGATGAAAATATGGGGCTGTACCCTGAGGAACAGATCATCTCAGTAAGATGGCAAGTATGAAAATGCTGGAATTCGAGAACAATGATGTTAAAAGGAGAGAGGCTTTTAAGCAAGAGGTATCACTTACTCCAGGTCTACTCAACTCTATTTTGAAGGACTCCTTGTGTATTTCTAACTTTGCTTATTTCTAATACCCATGCTAAATATATCTTTTATTGAAGAACTTCTGAAATTCATTATTACTTGAATGTTATGGTCTGTTCCCTCAGAGGGAGACCTCCCTCTATAATTTTGGATGCCGAGCTTAAAAAGAGGCCTCAATTCTGTTGGGTCTTTGTAGTGTTCACAAAAACAGTATCAAAATAGTTTCCTAACATACGGCAGTGTACAACAATATGAGATCATGAAAATGGTCACTCATACACATACTGGTATGTATAGGAAATATACCCAGAAAAATACCTGAAGCGATAAATATCCAAGTGAGCTTCATACACACATGTTCATTACTATCTATGCAGTAAATGTAAAAAATTATTATATGCTATTTATTATTATTAAGTAAAATTTCTATTTGCTCTTTTGGGTGGAATTTAGCTGTTCTCTCATCTTGCTGAATGCAGTTGACAGATTGAAATGCATAAATGTGGCATTATATTTCTCATATGGTATTTTTCCTCCAGCTATAGCTCTCTTTTGTCTACTTAAACACTGTCACTAATGTATTAGATGTATTAATAAGCATTAATACAGACAGGCATTGCCTCTGAAGAGAGATGAGTTCTCACTGGAAATAGCCTCTAGCTATCAGAACAGGCTTAAAAAAACTCCAGCCTAGATTTAGGTCCTTAAAGCAATTTTTTTTTTATAGCCAAGTGCCCTAGAGTCTCACAGATCTACATCAGAGGGTTCATAACAGTTTGTCTCAGTGCCTGAATATTAACATTAGGTGTTCACATCTTCAAATGCTGTCCTCACACCTTCAAGATGGAAGTACTCCAAATAACCTTAAGATGGAAGAAACAGAGTGAAAAGCCAGTTGCAATCAGATAATTTTACTGAAAATAACTAGGATCGCAAATCATGTATTTATATGTAGAAACAGATTTTATGCACTTCATAGGGAATCTAATTTCTGTTAGGAGCTTCTGCTTGAACAGAATAAAAACTGCTGACTCTGTGAAATGTCTTAAGGCTTTTAATTCCTTTCCATGAAGACAGATATTATGTTCTGTACCAGTGATGTGCTAGCATGCTCACGATACTCAGGGATGAACTGAGTGGCTGTAATGGACAGAACAGCCTGTCCCTTTTAGCTGAAGCTTGCTCTGGTCTGCATTAGTACATGACGTTAAGACAGTCTTCTCTACACAGCAGATAAATAGGTCCTGATAAAGAATGCTAAGTTGAGGTGACTTACAAAATGTTCAGTTGTTTCACTGAGTTTTGGTTACACAGACAAATGAAACCTGTGCTCCCATGTAACAGAGATGCTTTGTTCTGAAGACAATGGTTAACATTTTCAGTGAGCCCAGGGCTACTGCAACAGCCTGGACCAATGAAGTAAGACACTATTTTATTTGCAGAATAAGTTTAGTAGTGGATCTTAGATTGAAATGGGATTATAGAAAGAGCCAGAGAAGCAAGAGATGAGCACCTCCTGGCAGTCTTTCTAAGCAGGCTTACACAAATCCTTCCATTCTTCTCTCTACACTGATTCTCTTCTGAATGTCCTGTTTTCTTTAAGGACTGAATTCAGCCTGAGTTTCCTGTTCCAGAAGGCTGCTTATATTCTCACTGTCATCTGCTCTGGCTTTTTTCCTGCATCCTCTTCCTGCTATCCTTCTGTCCTATTCTTTCCGATAGACAGCTTTTGCCTGGAAATATGCCACTTTACCAGAATTTACCTATCCACCTATATAGATACAAGCCACAGAAGTCCTTAAAGTAGCTAAACAACATCTGTATCAGTATTATCACTAAAAGCCCCTTTCAGTACCTTAAAAATCTGCAGTCCTGTGAACAACACTTTCCAAAGTGGAGTGACATTTACCCAGATGAAGAGGGAAATATGGTCCTAGCTACACATTTGTGTTGTGACATAGGATTTGCAGCCACTAATGAACTTTCTTATAGTAAAGTTCAGTGATTACCTTAGTTTTGGATATAGCCCTGTGCATGGAGACAGTTCTGTCTTCTTCAGGCTTCTTTCACCAGTTTGGCTTCTAGTGGTGTGAAGGTTAAGTGTTAGCATCCAGGGGGATGGTGCACTGACACTATGCTAGCTAATCTCATCTGCAAGTCTAACACCGAGCACTGATCCTCATGTTAAACTTGCACTACTTTAATGTCAGACATTCAGAACATCTGTTTCCTTTATTTATCACACAGACAGCACAAATCTATCTGGAATTCTGTCACTGGACAATTTTGAATGAATTTTTCAAGCTACGAATAAGAATGTTCAGTCTAAACCTCACCAAATTGCAACAAACCTGATATTCTTTTAACAGAGGGTGGCAAAATTTTTCATTATTGCAATGGATAGTGGGAAACTAGAAGTCTGTATTAAACACAAAGGGTTGGGAAAACATCATTGCATCCAACATGGAAAACACAGACACTGACTACTTGCAATCCCAGAAAATAAACAACTTCCCAAAAAAGCTTTTCCAAAGGTAGAAGGAAAAAAGTAAAAAGCAAAACAAGGGCAAGATGACAGAAAGGAGACACTGGAGTCACCCTCCTGGAATACTTCAGCTCTAATTAAAAGTAATGTTAGAAATGCATTAGTCATTAGCAAACAAGGTCACAGGGACGCCGCCCAAAGCATGTTCTCAGCCACAGATCTCTCCAAAGCACTTCAATGTGGCCACTGCAGACTACTTGTAAGTCATTGTTACATGCATTTTATCTGAATCCAATCTCTTCATCAAGATGGGATCCTCAGAGGGATTCAAGAAACATTTTTCACAGTGCTGCACATTAACAGCACCTTTCATCAGAAATCGATTCCATCAAAGCCATTTCTATTTAAACATAAATGGAAGCATTCATAAACCTCAGTTCTGTAGGTCATGTGCACCAGCAACAGCCTTTTGCTGGATAAGCCCCCAGTTTCAAACAGTTTTCCTAAAAGTAGGTTAGGAGATGAGGTAAGAAAGGAAAAGTGCATTTTTAGCTCAGATAAAATGTGATACAGAAAAAGCTCTGAAAGTGGAAGAAAACCCTTCCAAGCAAGAGAAAGTGAGTGGGTTTTTTTTCAGGATTTCCAGCTCTCTCTGAAATAGAAAATGCAAGAAATCTCAAAGATGACTCTTGATCTCAAAACAGTAAATGCCAAATTTCCTTAGACTTGGAACCTTATGCCCTGAAATTATTTAACTCAACCTCTAATCACTCTACCTTTATTCAGTACTTCTATTGCTTTTAATCATATTTTTCCTAATTTCTTCTGTCAGAGCCCAAACAAACTCTTCTTCCTCCTCCTTCAATTCTCACTTGACTTGACAATTGCTTTTTGCAACATTCAAAATGGATCAAATACAATCAAGCAGAGAATAGAAGATCTATAATGTTGCCTGACCAAGAGGACTCGGTGGATGAAGCACTCTACAGACAGATAGGAACAGCCTCACGCTCGCAGGCCCTCGTTCTCATGGGGGAATTCAACCACCCTGATATCTGCTGGAGGGACAGTACAGCCTGGCACAAGCAATGCAGGCAGTTCCTCGATTCTGTGGAAGACAACTTCCTTCTGCAAGTAATAAAGGAGCCAACAAGGAGAGGTGCCACGCTTGACCTCGTCCTCACCAACAGGGAAGGGCTGGTTGGAAATGTGATGCTCCAGGGCAGCCTT